>JAJOZX010001017.1:397500-450000 GCA_023014485.1 Bathynomus jamesi | reverse complement strand
ATTTTGAGTGGTGTTCCTTATATTTTGTTGTTCTTCTTCCACAGAACCGTGAATGACGACGATGTACACCCGATGACCGTGTAGCTAAAGAATCCTTCCCCGCTGATGAACCCTCACCAGCGACACCTGTAGCATGCAACAGCTCAAAGCGGAAGCATGATGAAGAGTCCTCCACGTCAGGTAAAAAGCGTCCCAGGATTGCGCCGGTTGTTAGACCCCCCAGTAATAGAGCCCCAACCCTCTACGTATTACGACACAACCCCCACAATAGTACCTTCCTCAAATATGCCCCATTATTCAGTTCCGGGTACTTCCTCCACAGCAGTTTCTCATACTGTAGAGGATGGTATAACATTCGAGTTGGTGCGCACCGCTACCCCCACCCCTGCCCTGACTAGAAATCGGTACGTGGTCAGGGTTGACCCTGGATCCCTGTATACCAACGGACTGCGACGCGTAGTTGAACGTATTGTGGAGTTTGCCCTTCAGAACCGCGACGAACGTGAAGTCCGGACGAGGTTGTCCTTCAGGTTCGGGTCAGATGAGGGGACGTAGATGATTTTTGGGTAGTAATACCGTTCAGACGTTTGGCGGCTGTAGACATAGAATATATCTTGGGCCGTATAATGCAAGCCTCTCAAAGTAGTACAGCCTTCAATATGGACAACTTCATGGGAGATATTCACAGAGTATTCCGGGTCAGAGTATTGACAGAGTATGCGGGTCATAGTGCCACACCTTATACTCTTAATTTCAATTCCCTGGTATTTACAGAAAGCATTTAAACGTCGATCGTGGTTGTAGTTTTATAGCAATAATCTTAGCTCATATGTTCACTGTTAAATACTTGGACGCAAAAAAATTGGCTGCCTACGGTTGTGCAGCGTGCTCGTAAACTGGCTTCAGATTGTAAACTTGAGTTTGAGTGTAATATGAGTTCTGAAGAACTGAGCAGGGCCGAGCAGGAAATGAATGCACGTATAGTCGTATTTCGAATGAATGATCGTCGTAGGACTGTATGTTTTTAAAAGCAGCGTGAGAGATCGTACAAGACCTCTCCTTATTTTAGGATTGTCAGGAACATCGTATCTCCCCATCCGTAACATAAAGGCTCTCTACGCCAGTTATGATAAAAGTCGAAAGTATGGAAGGCATCATGATTTGTGTAAGGGATGTCTCGAGTTTGCTGATGATATGGTGAAACATTGCAAGGATTGCTACATGGTATGTGAGCAGTGTAAAAGCCCCAAATGTGAAAGTCGTGTAGTTGAAACTGAGAAGAGGGAGTGTAATGTGTGTAGACGTACATTTTTTAATAATAAATGCTTTGAACTCCATAAATCAATTGGCACTTGCAGGAAAATGAGGATTTGTAAGTGCGGTATGTTTCACATGATGGATAATTGGGGGAATTTCAAACATAAATGCGATGAAATTCACTGTTCTACATGTCATGAAAAATATAAGGCGGATGGAGTGAAGCATGTATGTTATATGAAAGATGCTAAGCCTAAAAATAGCCCTTGTATAACCGTGTACTACGATATAGAAACTTACACGAACGCTGAAACCAAAGAGGTCATTCCACATTTACTCGTAAGTCAGACTATCTGTGATGAGTGCATGGAGATCGAGTGTGGCGAGTGCCACAAATGTGGAAAACGGACAAACATTTTTAAAACGACTGCACACGACAACCCTGTGAAACTCTTTGTATCCTATATTGTCAAATTAGCGGACAAGTTAAAAAAATGACTGTGTATATTCTTGCCCATAACGGGGCGAAATTTGACACACAGTTCCTTTATAAGGAGTTGCTTGAACACGAGTCGTCTGCGATATTTACAGGTGATCCCTTGAAAAGAGGCAACAAACTAATACAGATGCAGATAAGAGGTAATGTACAGTTTAAAGACACCCTGCTGTTCACACCTTGTAAATTAGCAAAGCTACCCAAGGTCATGGGCGTAGCCGCTGAAGTTTCAAAAGGGTATTTCCCTTACACATTCCTCACTAACGAAACTTTGAATTACGTAGGGCTACCTCCACCCAAACATTACTTTAACTACACCAACATGAGTGATAGTGAGCGTGAAGATTTTGACCGCTACTACAACAGTTTTAATGAAGCTAGTCCATACAATATAGCCGATGAATGTGAACGTTATTGCGTGAATGATGTGCGTGTGCTTAGGGTATGTTTCCAGGCCATTAAAAGAATGTACATAGTCCGTTTCAAATGCGACCCGCTGCAAGTCGCGATCACGATCGCCTCATTATGTTTTACAGTGTTCAAGAATAATTTCATGCCTAAAGACACCTTAGCAGTCATTCCCAGAAACAACCCCCGCAGTTATGGGCACAAGGCTATTTACTGGCTCATACACCTCATAAAACATGGCTCATAAAATATGCCCGCAACACGGGTGAAGTACCCGTTAAGGTCAATGGTCGTGTTTTTTAAGTTGATGGCCTAAGTGAGGATCCAGCCACTGGTGAGAAGACTGTGTATTCCTTTAACGGCTGCTGGTGGCATGGATGCCCGCGTGCTGAATGTGCCGTCACAGGGGACCTTTATGGAAGATCCCCCGCCGACAGCTTCGCGTGGACCCGTAACCGTGATCAACTTATAGGCTCCCAGTTCACTCACAAAATCGTGTGAGAGCATAAGTATGATGCATGGTTTGAAACAGATGCCCAGTATCGTGAAGAAATAAGGGCCATCAAACGTTCAATGGTGTTGAACCCCCTCAAATGCGGTGACAGCTTGTTTGGAGGGTGCGCAAACCCATTCAAGCTATACTTTCCTTCTAAGGAGGGCGTGAACCTCCACTGCTACGACTTCTGCTCTTTATACCCCTACGTGAAGAACAGTCCGTACCCCGTAAGTGCGCCTGAAAAAATGGTGGGTCCCACCATACCAACCATTGAGGAGTTTTCAGCTAACTTGAATGAGCGCTACTTTGGAATCTCTTTCGTAGACGTGCTCCCCCCTCGCGATTTATGGATGCCGATCTTACCCGTCGTTCAGGGGTGCAGTGCCAATTTTATAGGTGCCGGAGCTCTGGTGGGCCTGACAGAAGCCTGCCATTTCCTATCCTGTTTCATATATGCCACACGATGACTAAGTATTTCGTGTTTGCACTCACTCACTAAACTGTTGATAATTAATGGAGACAATTTTTTTGTTGCTTGTTATGGTAATTCCTCCAAACTTCCTCTTGCAGAGGTGCCGGAGCGGCGCTCCGGTGAGCTCCGGCAGCACTGCACCCCTGCCGTCGTTATAGATCACAAGCTCATGTTTCCCCTGTGCGTGAAGTGCGCAGAGGAGAACAACGGTGATTGTAACAATACAACCAACCAGCGTAAGATCAGAGGTGTATATACTAGCCTTGAGCTGGACCTAGCCGTTCGCCATGGGTACAGAATATTGAAGATACATGAGGTATGGAGGTTTCAGAAACTACCCAACCTTTTCACACCATATATACAGTAAACGCTTTTTTGAAGGATAAAGTAGAAGCATCAGGATATCTGCCAGGGGTTGATACCGAAGATGAAAAAACGGATTATATTCAGCGTTACCGTGCCCATGAAGGTATACAGCTTGACCGTTTCCAATTTGTTAAGAATCCTAGCAAGCGCTTTAGTGCAAAGTTGTGTCTAAGCAGTCTTTGGGGGGAAATTTGCACAGAATACCGGTAAAGGGAACGTTCATTTGGCACAAAGTTATAGTGAAGTCTGGGATTATGCCAACGCTCCCGATAAGAGGTTATGGAGATCGTGAATGTAGGTAATACTTACATAAAGTACAACATCACCGAACTGGCCACAGATACCTCACGGGTTACAAACATACCTGTAGCCAGCTTCACAACGGCCTACGCCCGCATCAAACTTTGGGGTCTACTGCACTCTCTTGGACTGAGGGTGCTGTACGCTGAAGATAGCGTGATATTCACAGCGAGGGAGGGTGAATACATGCCTGCTATTGGGGAATTCCTCGGAGAGCTAACTGATGAGATCAAGGATGAGTATGGTGATGGTGCATACGCAGACTCGTTTGTGTCAACAGGGCCAAAAACCTATGGGGTACGGGTGAGGGTGGGGGATGATATGAAGTATATCGTGAAGGCTAAGGGTATCACGCTTAACCATGCGAACCGTCGAGTCGTTAACTTTGACTTGTTGAAGGAGCTACTGTGCTTGGAAGATGAGGGTGACCAGCTACCCCAACTGACTGTGGGGACGCACAATTTTCAGGCGCAGAAACTGGGAGTTTTGAAGGAACTTAGAGGCACGAAGGTATGGCGTAACACCTATAGGAAACGTTACCAGGTGCTTGATACCTATGATACCTTACCCTTTGGCTACCTTAATCCTTGATTGTATTTATATATATATGTGTATTGTTAACGATATATTTATTTATCACATATAGAGGGTGTCCCAAAAGTCCCTATCTATTTTGTTGAAATAGGCTGAATTTCAAATGAATGTTTTAATGACATTATTGCATGCACCTTTCTAGACAATACATGCATTAGATTTCTATTTTAATTATTTTTAAATTTTTAATTAATTTTTTCAGATCCATATCATTGGTGATGGATGTGCATGAACGCGTTATGATAGTAACATGTCGCATCAGAGGAATGGAATGTTGTGAAATTAGAGACCGATTCTCGAAGGTTTCATAAGCCTGGACCGACAGATAAAGCAATTCGTGAATTGGTGAACAAATTCAAAAGGACTGGATCTGTGCATGATGAAGGAAGAAGTGGACGCCCAAGAACAGTACAACTAAACATTGAATCTGTTCGCATAATGTTCGAAGACGATCAAAGAATGTCAGTTCGCCAAGCATCCCACAGATTGACCATACCCAAAACAACTGTTCACAGAATCTTGCGTTCGACGCTGAAGAAGAAGTGCTATCACATTCAGCTGTTACACAGCTTACACGAGGAAGATTTTCCAAAAAGAGCAGCAATGTGTACGGAACTGGTCGAACAAATCCAAAATAACAATTTAATGGACCACATTTTGTTTAGCGATGAGGCGACTTTTCACACCTGTGGTAAAATCAATCGACATAATTGTCGCATCTGGGCTAATGAAAAGCCAACTGAGTTCACTGAACGGGAAAGAAACTCACCTAAAGTCAACGTGTGGCTTGGAATGACGAAGTCTAAGATTTACGGGCCCTTTTTCTTTGCAGAGACTACAGTGACAAGGCCTGTTTACTTTGATATGCTTCAAAATTTCTAGAACCTCAACTTCTTGAAGATGGCATTCTCAACAATGTAGTCTTTCAACAGGATGGGGCAGTGGGGCACCATGTCATTATGCCAGAATTGTTCAGACATACCTAAACGAGCGTTTTCCAAATCGTTGGATTGGACGTGGGGGAAATAGGCCCTGGGCAGCGCGATCTCCGGATTTGACCCCATTGGATTTCTTTGCTTGGGGTTTCATTAAATCAGAGGTCTTTCGCGGAAATATTCGAGATTTACCAGATCTGCGAGATCGCATTAGGCAAGCAGTTGAGAAAATAACCCCTGAAATGCTCGGAAATGTGTTCCGCAATGCAGCTGACCGCTTTGAGATTTGCAGAGATACAGATGGAGCACATGTTGAAACTACTAATTAAAGATATTAATGGTGTAATACTTGTAATTTTTATAGAAATACATCTGTATTCAGGTCAGTGTGACATTTATTTGAAATTCAGCCTATTTCAACAAAATAGATAGGGACTTTTGGGACACCCTGTATTTGCTTCAATTAAGGTTTCATTTTCTCCTTTGCGTGCGTGCTTGTGTGTGTACAGTAAAAAGCTAAGCTCCGCCCACTGTAAGATCGATCACGTGGCTCCTGCCACTACCTGAGCATATCTCTATCCCTGCGTGCTCAGTTGACATCCGCATGCCCTTGAGCTCAGACGTGTATTCTCCCGCATAGACGAAAAATAGTAATGGCTACGTTTAATATTGCGTGTTCAACGTTTATGAAGTAGTATTCGGCAAAGTGCCAAGATGTGGTGGATACTGAAAAACTCCCTATTCCACCTTCGTTTGATACTTTTAAGGATACATTGAGCCGTGCGAAGGACCAAGATGTTAAAATACTCTACGGGTATTCTGTCAAGGGCATTGTAGGATTTCGTAGTACAAACGATGTATTGAAGTATGTTGCAGACCTAACCTTTATAAAAGCTCACATATACCGCGAAGTAGAAGAAACAACACGTTCAGAAGATAAGCAACGGTTATGTATGGATAGTAAGTCTTGTTGATGGGTGGTATGACAAGCGATATTATGTCGTTACATCATACCATCTACTCGTACTCTACGGTTGAAAATGTAAACCTTGTCATCATGGAGAATCTTAAGTATTTTTACCACTATATTAATATATATCATGACGAGGTTTGTAGTGAGGTTGTGGCTAATGGGCTGTGTGAGTTTTTAACAGTCTTTAGAGAAGAGTATCGCTTGTTAAACAAAAAGGATAAATATTGGCATATGTTTCTCTCAAATAGTGCACCGGATTGTGAAGATATTAATTTGTGGAAATGAACGTCTGGTGAGTGAAAAAACATTAAAACCGGTATTGCTTCACGTAGCGGAAAGTTCTGTTTGCCCAGTATAATGGGCACAATTATTCGAACAAGCCCGTACATGCTTCAGCAGTTTATGGTGTGACTCGCTCCCCCCATCGAGCCGCCCACCTGTGTACCTCACCCCCCTCCGAAACACACGAGTTCGAACAAACCCGTACACGTTTCATGAGCGTGACTCACTCCGCCCGTCGAGCCGATCCGCCCACCTGTTGCTCATAGTCATCTCAGAGCTTGACCCGACTGGACGTGCGAATACGATGGAACTTCTTTTGAGACGCATTCTCAATGCCGCGTACGATGTGTCCGTGACGAAGTCATTGCGCGTGTTCAGGCGTGAAACCGGCACCATTAACTATGTACTTGAAACGATTTGCAGGCAAGCAAGCAAACGTAATGTTATTTATTTAAGTGTTGAGGAGATGAAGAGAGTCTTCGTGATAGTTGAGAAGCCATTTATGTCGAGTATAGGCATCCGTATAACTTGAGGCGGTGAAGTATTGCTTGGACGGTTTTACCCTGTAATGCAAAGTAATAACGATGTGAATGGAGACTCGATTACGTGTGAGTTTAGCGTTTTGCGCCGTAGAACATAAAGTATTTTGATGTATATTTATTTATTTAATTGTGTATATATATATATATATATATATATATATATATATATATATTATATAGATGCCTGGCTCAGGACAGTACCAGATGAGCCGGGCGTGCCTGGCTATGTACGGTGGAGAGCGCAAGAAATTAACTCGCTCCTCCACCAGGCCAGACCTAGAGGCGGGGCCACCAGCGTGACCTCCGTGTGAAGAGAGACCAACACACGAAACAACATAAGGCTCATAAGGTTCAAAGGTGTATATATATATATATATATATATATATATATATTAGGGTGTTTCATACCTATAGGGTAAAATAAAAATGAGCTTGGAGTTTTAATCCACACGTTTCTCCGTATTCTAAAGAACAAGAAAACACGTTTGTGCAAGTTTGAACCAGATCGCGCTGCATTTAGAGGTCCCCAACTTTGACGACTTTTTGTCAGTTCATTTCTCGCCTGCCTGCAGTGAAGACGGTTTTCTTCGTCACTTGAGCGGTTCGTGTTGTATAGCCTATTGGACAACTATGGAGGTAATTATATATGCTACTAATTATCTCATTTTACTGTGGTATTGAAATTTATTATTATTTAATTTCTGTCATTTTACTGTGGTAGTGATATTTATTATTAATATTACATGAAATTAATTAGTCTGTTGCATATTGGACAACTAAGTTGGTAATTATTTATGATACTAATTAATGTAATTTTACTGCGGTATTGAAATTTATTTATTAATGAATTGTCAAAGAGAACGTAGTGTACACGTATCAGTTTTATAAATAAAGAAAAGCAGTAACTGGGACTCGAACCAGTGTCATAGCCGTTTGGCGGCATCGCTCAAGTCGGCGTACACAGCACGCTATCCACTACACCATCTAGGGAGTGGATAGCGTGCTGTGTACGCCGACTTGAGCGATGCCGCCAAACGGCTATGACACTGGTTCGAGTCCCAGTTACTGCTTTTCTTTATTTAATTAATGAAATTAATTACGATGTGAAATTATTTCTGTGGAATTATTTAGTTTGTTTTCATTTCCAGGTGTCTACCAGAGCGAAAACAGAAGTGTCTCTTATTGGCCAGACGGATGCGAACATCACATCAAGTGGCCTTCCAACTCAGTTGCAAGTACTCAAAAAGTACTTTTACCACCAAAAGGAGCAAAAATTTGGACGTACTAAATGCCTGAACCTGTGCCTGGATGCCTGTCTCATATTTTGGGAGAGAGCGAGAATCCCCATGATGCGTCGAGATTCGGCCTTGAGGAAGATGGAATCCCTTCTCAAGGAATACGACCGGCTTGTGAAGCACAAGTCACATAAAGCAGAGTCCTTCCGAGTGAAGGAGGCGATGTTCAAGGAGGCAATAGCGAAGGAGATCATGGACATTGTTCATTCACAGGCTAAGGAAATGATGAAGAATCAGGAGGACATCCACTTTCTCGACATGCAGCGTGAAGATCCAAATTCCTGCAGCATGGGCCCTGTTGACATGAAGCTTCACTATAAGGAGATTAGGAAAAGGAAGAGGCTGGACAAGATTAAGGAACAACAGGAGAAGGCCAGGAAGGAACAAGGAGCTGCAGAAGATACGGGGGCTTTAGTGATTTCAACTTCGTCAGAGACTGACTCAGATATCGTTGACCCAACCGTGGAAGTGTAGTGAAATGGTACTCGTTTGTTGAATAAAAATTCATTGACAGATTTTTGTTTAATTTTTTCCGTTTATGATCTGCCAGAGCATCAAACTGGGGACCCGTAAACTTTAAACTATTGAATTAATACTTCGGTTTATCAGTCTCCTCAGCAAATGGAACAAGGGGATCCATGTGGATTAAAATTTTTCCAAACCTTTAATTTATGAAACACCCTAATATATATATATATATATATATATATATATATATATATTTCCTGTACTAACATGCAATTGATTATACGTTTCGTATATTATTATTTGCAATATATTTAATTATTTAATAAAGCTATATATATTTTTTTTCCTGTACTAATATATTGATGGTTATAATACAACGTTTTGTACATTATTGATTATATATTTCTCGTCGTATTTCTTATACTGTTATTATATTTTGATTATATATATTCCATTGTATATTTATTTTGGTTATATATTCATCGTTCGTATTTCTTATGCTATTATTATTTTTGATCATATAAGCACACCGGACAAAAAATTAGTCACCCCTCTCAGAATGTACCTAATAACGTGTGACGGCGCCTCTGGCCTTGATAACCGCACGAATCCGGCGAGGCAGAGACTCACGAGGTTGTGCATGTACTGAACATCGATTTGCTGCCACTCGTTCATCAGCCGGTCCCGAAGTTCCGCAGAGTCGTGGGTGTCTATTCCTGCGCTTCACTTTCTGTTTCCAGCCTGAACAACACCTTCGACGCATTCAGGATTAAAGGCTTCATTGGACCTGCGATGTACTCGTCGCCTCCCATCATTGGAGAACAAAACAAAAAACGGGACTCATCGGACCAAATTACACGTTTCCAATCGCGCGCAGTCCGGTTTTTGTGCCTCTGAGCCATTTATACGTGCCAATTTGTGACTTGCTGTTTAACAGCGGCCTCTTCTGTGGTACCTGCTCCAGATGTCCATCGCATGCAGTTCTCGTCGCAATGTCGTTCGGAAATTGGTCGCTGGAGAACCCTCATTGGTTTCTTGGAGCAATGTTCTCTGGTTGAAAACGATTTGCAGTTACTAGACGAGAAACATGGCGGCGGCCCCTATTGTCGAGAATTGTTTTCCGGCCACAGTTACGCCGTCGATTGTCAGTTGATTGCACAATCTCGCAACCCTAATAATGTACACCTGAACAAGCCATTTACACCTTCTAAGTCAACTGGCTGTTTAAGTCAGAATGTTTGCTTTAATTAAATAAATAAACGGAATCTGGCAACTCAATAATGTACACCTGAACAAGCCATTTACGCCTTCTAAGTCAACTGGCTGGTTAAGCCAAAATATATGCTTTAATTAAATAAATAGCGCAATCTGGCAGCTCAGCCAGATAATCTAACTGGCTGATTAGGAACATATTAAGACAACGCCCGCTCGGATGGTCTTAATATGCGCTTGGCTCCTGCCAGGCGAACACCTCTCTTCCTCTCTCTCCTTCTCCTCTCTTTCTCTTGGGGGATAACGCCGCCTCCAAGTTGCATAGCCCTTGTTGCTCTTGTAACATTCCCCTCCCCTTTGTTGCATAACATCTTGCAGCACCCCTTCCCCTTTGTTGCATAACTTATGCAACATTGATCAACATTTTCAATTGCATTGCACTCTCTCCCATTGCGCCCATACTACTGACATTTACTATTACTTATTCGGATTCTAGTGATTTAATTTTCCCAGAAGAGTTATTGTTCCATGCACGGTCTGTGTGTAGCATATACAGTATATAATATATATATATATATCTATATATATATATAATATATATATATATATAAAGAACGACGCTTGTGTAGAAGAGCGTTCCGCACAAGATGAGGAGAGAACGAACAAATGAAAAATGAGGTTCATTGTTCGTTCTCCCTCTTCATCTTGTGCGGAACGCTCTTCTATACAAGCGTCGTTCTTTACATTAATTATACTGTGTGTTGTTTGCAGTTAAAATAAGTATATATATATATATATATATTATATATATATATATAATATATATATATATATATATATATATGTGTGTGTATATATATATATATATATATATATATATAACTGCAATGACCACGCAGTATATTAATGTATAGAAACGACGTAAGTATAGAGGAGTGTTCTGCACACGAGGAAGAGAAATAACGAACAAATGAAAAAATGAGGTGACCGCCCGGGAATCGAACAGGACCTTCCGATTGCCGGTCATGTCTGACCGGCAATCGGAAGGTCCTGGGTTCGATTCCCGGGCGGTCACCTCATTTTTCATTTGTTCGTTATTTCTCTTCCTCGTGGCAGACACTCCTCTATACTTACGTCGTTTCTATATATATATATATATATATATATATATATGTATAATAATATATATATATATCCTTAGACTTATTTTTATGGAAATGGCTGCGCTTATGACCCCCAGTGAGTATCCAAATAGTCACATACGTACGTTTTTAAAATGAGAGTGAATCAGACAGTTTTATTATGTAATTTCAAAGAATAAAATTTATTTTTAAAAGGTATATGTACTTAACTTAGAATTTCTTAGTTAATTAATATTCTTAAAAATTGTAGTATTATAATCATGCAACTCGCATGGGACTATTTTTGCAGCCAGTCATAGAGATACTGGGGGTTGATAACGTAATGACTCGACTGTAAATTAAATAATGGAGTCATATTCAAAGCAAAGTCAATTAAAGTTAATTTATTGTAAATATTGTAAGTGCAAAATGCCTTTAAAGTTTGCTGAGGTATTTTGTATCAGCGTAGAAAAGAAACTTCCGCAAACAATACAAGTTTTTTAATTTCCCTAAAAACGAAGATTTTTTGAACATCTTTTGGTGTCTTATTGTGGAAGAGTGGATCTGAAATTTGTCTGCAACATAAAACGGAGAGTAAATATGTGATAAACATTTTAATGAGTTATATACAAGCCTAGATTTTATAGCTAATTACCCAATTTTTTTTAGTCATTACTGTAGACCTTCATTAAAATAAATATGAGATGTACTAAATAAATTAGTTTTATCTGGTCTTTTTTAGTTTTATGAACTGTAAAAATTTTAAATAAAAATACATTTTTCTAGTGTAGTTTTATCTGCTAATTTAAAAAATAACATTCATTTTTGGAGAAACGAAAAGAAATTATAAAAATTTGCCTTTAAAGTACTATTCTTATTTTGGAGAAAAAGCTTAGACTACGCTTTTTCAGCTGAAAAGTTAGAAAATGTTGCAACATTTTCTTAAACTGATTTTCATTTTCGTTCCTGCGACGCCAAACGAATTCGCAAAGATACGAGTCAGTCATTTCCCTGTTGGTTCTACAATGGCGTTTGTTACGTGTTAGGTTAGGTTTGGTTGTGTTAGGTTAGGTTCTGTTTAGTTGTGTTAGGTTAAGTTAGGTTTGATTGCTAGGTTAGGTTAGTTTAAGTTAGGTTTGGTTGCTAGGTTAGGTTAGTTTAAGTTAGGTTAGGTGTAGTTAAGATTAGTTTAGTTTCTCATCTAGGTAACTTACCTCTCTTAAAAAGTTGTAATTAACCACAGAAGGATGACTCATATCAAGTTCATCTTTGCTAAACTTGACGCTTGTATACTCTTTACACCAACAATAAATAAATTTAATTATCCTATTCAGAGGGAGTTTTGGTCCTTTCAACCAGGTGCCTTTCCGAATTGAAACATTAAAAAATGCTATGCTTTCATTAATACTTTGAACGCAAATTATTATAATTTTTTTCGTTTCTTCAAAAAAGAATGTTATTTTTAAAATTAGCGGATAAAACTATATATATATATATATTATATATAATATATATATATTACACACACACACAGTAGTCCCTCTATAATCGTCGCCATCGACTATCGTCGTTTCGATCTATTGTCGTTCTCTATTTAACACCATTATTTGTTAATCGTCCTCCCTCTATTAATCGTTGTCTGCCCGCGGGGCATCAGTCTTTGTTGAGCGCTTAGTGGAGGTGGATATCGTGCAGTTTTACAACGCAATTTACTTTAAAATATTTGCTGTTTTAATTCACTTTAGTAAAATTAAGTGAAACTGGTCCCTCCTAAAAATGTACAAAGTGGTGGTGAAGGTAAAAGGCCTAGAAATGTGACCACATTGGAGGTTAAACTAAAAATTATAGATGATTTTGAAAATGGAAAACGTGCTGCAGACATTGGCAGGGAATATGGCGTACCGCCAACTACTGTGCGATCAATTGTGGCCAAATGAAGAGGAAGACGAGAGTGTCAAAACATTGACAACAGGAAATCTGAAGGATTTCTTCTGGCACTAGGAGAAGATGAAAGCTGTTTTAGAAAATGACCCCAATGCAGAAAGATCCTCCAAAGTCATTCGAGAAGCCATTCAAGCCTTTCGTTGCTATAAGGAAATCTTAGCAGAGAAAAAGAAGGCTACAAGACAACCAACTCTGGATTATTTCTGCAAAAGAAAATCAGATCCACCGAAATCTCCCCATCCATCAACAGCAGTAGATCTCCCTCATCTGTTGATAGAGGGTGATTCACCTACCAAGCAATAAAACTCCATCACCAAACCCAACCAACCCCCCTCCATGCGCAGCCAGCCACTTCATAATTTGGTAAGTACAGTACAGCAGGTGGTCTGGAACGAATTGTCATTATTAATCGTCGTCTGTTCATGGAACCAATTAACGACGATTATAGAAGGACTACTATATATATATATATATATATATATATATATATATATATATATATATATATATATATATATATTATGGTGTTCCACTTTTATCGAGTTGTGAATTTCACTACACTTTGCTCTTCCTCCTACACCTTATGATTTGTAAAGCATATGTATCAAATTTGAAGCAAAATGAACACCATTTAGAGGTTGCACACTTATGTCACCTCTGATACCTTAGTCCTTTGTAACCAAATTTCGAGAACGTCCCAACTCCCAACATATTGTAATGTTTTCTTTTCTTTTACAGGTGCAAAAAGTGTTGAAAATGGAAAGAAAGAAGATCTGGCTGATTGAAAAGACTCCAGTCGAAGAGCTCTTAGGAGCAAGATTGCCATCCCGGGAGCAAGTCCTCCTCTGCTTTATGTACCATCACCTGGAGCTGAAGAAAACAATCCTCCTTGCCATCAAGTCTACGAGTATCAAGCTTCAAGAAGTTTGGAAGAAGGCGAATATCCCCGTGAAGACAGAGGAGAACATTAAAGCTGCTATATTAAAACTGTACAAAGAGTACCAAAACTTGAAGGAGAAGTCGAGAGAGACGGACAAAGCCATTATGAAGCGTCAGGTGTGGAAGGGAGACCTTGCTGACCTTTTCGACATCGCTTGACAAGGTGTGATGAGCATGAGTTCAGTTCCGGAGGATGACAAAGTTTTTTTGTCCTCCCTCTGGGAGGACAGAATGAGTTCTTCAATGGCTGGGGTGGATATGAAACACACCATGGCTGTCAAACGGAAAGAAGAAGCAGCTAAGAAACTTGAACTTCGAAAACGAAAGCATGCTGAAGAAGCTGAAAAGATCTCCGAGAAAATGAAGCTGGATAGCACATCCTCTAGCTGAAGATTTTACTAGAGGAAGATTTTGCTGCTCCATTGGCCTCTAAGTCACCTCGTCGTTCCAAGAACACACTTGATCCAACACTCGTGTCTACTTGGGATAGAGAACAACTCTCTATTCGACAAGCAAGCACTTCCTTCATTGCAACTGCTAAAAATCTCGGACAAGATGTATCGCAGATTATTATTTCGCCATCAACTGTTCATCAAGCACGTGCCAAGTATCGAGAGAAAATGGCCAAACAACTTGAGGAATCGATCTTCAAAGATCCACCTCTCTTAGTTCTGCACTGGGACAGCAAGCTACTACCCCAAGCTGCTGGCGGAAGCTCTAGAAGCTTGGATGACAGAGTAGCTGTTGTTGTAACAGGGAAGGAGTTCGATCATCTTCTTGGAGTGTCTGTTGCCCAGGCTGGTACTGGTGAACAAATGGCTCCAGCCATCATCCAGGAGCTGCAACGATTTGGAATTCAGGACCGCATCATTGGTCTCTCGTTTAACACTACGGCGTCCAATACCGGACTTCTGCAAGGGGCATGTATGAGGATTGAACAATTCCTTGGTCGGTCGGTCGGTCTTGTGGTTGCCTTGCCGTCACCACATTTATGAGCTCATTTTGAAGGAGGTCTTTCATAAGTCCCTGGGGCCAACAAGTGGTCCTGAAATCCTGTTGTTTCGACGATTTCAGCAGCGTTGAGACTTTATTAACAAAAATTGTTTCAAAACCATGATCGATGAAGAAGAGCCAGCCACTAGGTACTTGGAAGATGAACGAATCAGGATGGTGAGTTATCTTTGTGGAGTCATTGAAAGTTCGTGTCACCCGAGAGTGAGTTCCAGATGCTCCCGGAACAAAACCATTTTCAGTACATAGATAGCTTTCGCCATCCACCTGGCTTGATGATGGGCTCCTGGAGTCCTGAAGGAGACCTCAGCTCCACCCCAGCCTCCAAGGAAAAGGAGCGACAGCTTGAGGAGTTCCTCATAATCTTCTCTCTGAGAGGTGAAGGGATTGCACGACGTAGCCCTTTTTACGTGTTTCATTTATGTCCGGTTCTGGCACGAGGCAGTGGTCAGTAGGTGCAGGGGCGGATCCAGCCTTCTGGGCTGACCGTCTTCCAAAATTTGAAAAGTAAAAAATGCGTACGGAACTATTGTAAATTGTGAAATTTTCGCTAGCACCTTTTTGGCAGAAGTACATTTTCAAGTTGCTATAACATATTTTTAAATGAAATGAAAGATATAAAAATAAAACAATGGAAAATTACATCATATTTATCAAAATATTATATAATTGAATATTATATATATTATATATATTAAAATATCATATAATAAAAAAATTCACTGAAAATTCTGACCGTCTTCCGGAAGACGGTCTAAATCCGTCCCTGAGGTGGGCCCCGAAAAGTGACCTAGACATGATTCAACTGTTGATTTCATATCCGAACAAGGACCTGGGCCAGGCTGCCTTGAGAGTTGCCAAAAGGCATCTATGGTATCTCTCGGAGACTCTAGTCGGTTTGGCTTTCCTTGATGAACGGATATCGCCAAATGAGAAAGAAAAGATGTTCCAGGCCTTGAACAAACCAGCGTAGAGGAAGGAACTCAAACGACTCGAGTGGAAAAAACTGACTTTTGAAGGCAAGGATCTGAGCAACTTCGTCACTCAAAGGACGAAGACATTCTTCGACAACTTCGGCGTCGGGAATGTCGACAACGTAGAGGAGTACACCAAAAATGACGGTTTGAGAGAGTCAGTCAACGCGCTGAAAGTCGTAAACGACACAGCGGAGAGGGGAATTGCATTAATCAAGCAAATCAATGAATCAGTCAAGGACGAGAAGCAAAAACAATTCTTGTTGCGGATTGGTGAACATCATCGAAAGGAGGTGCCGAAAAGAACTAAGGCGGGAACGTCCTTGTACCAATTCAAAAACTGATTCGAATTCTGATTTTAATACTAGAGTTTTTTATTTTCTGTGCTTCCAAGGGAGAATTCTTTTGTAACACTGAAGAAAATTTTGTATTATTAAAATGTATTGTATTGTGTAATGTGTATTGATTTGAATTTTCCAATTTTATTATTAGAGTTTTTCATTTTTCGTGGTTCCAAGGGAGAATTTTTTCGTAACACTGAAGAAAATTGTTTATTATAAAAGATTCAAATGTGTGCAACCCCTAAATATCACTTAATCGTTTTCAAAATTGGTGCAAATCTTTTTTACATGATAAGGAATAAAAGCACAAGCAAAGTGGAGAAAAATATTGACCTTTGATATTTTCCTCTGTACGAGTGAAACACCCTACCCCACACGTTACGAAACGTTACAGGGAAGGGGGGGGGGGGGGAGGTTTTAACGAAAATAGCGTTACGTAATTTTTGAACGGCGCCTTACCTGTATGTCAATGTTATATGTTGTTGGACTCGATTGTCCCCCTTCCACCCCACCTTCCCCCGGTTGGGGTACCTTGACTATCGCTGCGGCGTTTCCACATGTACAGAGTCGTCTGTGAGGCGAGCAACATTACATATGCGGGCAACTGTACAATGAACACACTTTCACCCTTTCTCACGTGAAAGTACAAAGGTATTCATCCGAAGTCCGTACAAAATGAACGAAAATAAAGTAGAAAAACCGAGTGAAATAAATAACTTCATTCTGTATAAAGACAGCTCGCCAAAAGCCCAGAAAAGAGTATATAAAAAGAAAGCAAAAGCAGAACCCAATTAGAGGGCAGAATCGCGTGCCTTTTATTGGGATCACGTTTATAGGAACAGATTTACTGTTGCCTCAATTACAAAACTCGACCTTATGAACTTCTCAGACGTATTTAGACGGATTTACTTGTAGGGATCGTAAAAGGATTTGGAATCATCGATCTGAAGTTTCCAGACACATTATTCTGTCGTTATAAATCGAGCTATTATGTTTTGGGCTCAGTGTATAAACATCATATATGAAAGTCAGTGTGACGAAAATCAATTGTAATTGTGCACTATAAGGCCAATTTAAGTTTAATGTAATTGCATAGCAGTTCAAACCTAAATTATATGCATTGTTATATCCTTCCTCTCTCTCTCTCTCTCTCTCTCTCTCTCTCTCTCTATATATATATATATATATATATATATATATATAGAGAGAGAGAGAGAGAGAGAGAGAGAGAGAGACCGTTCAACCTTTTTGATGTTCTCTGTGATGATTCCTCATTTCACGGAGATCAGGTTTGTTGCCCCTCATATATAATGTATAATACAACTCAGAATGGTCCCATGAGAAACTTTTACATTACACACAGACCGTTCATAGAACAAGTAACTCTTCTCGGAAAATTAAATCCACTATAGTCCGAATAAGTAATGGTAAATGACAAACATTATAGCTTTTCTATTTTATGATGTTAGCCCGACGTGAGCAACGAGTCACTCACAAAACGGCCCCAAAATATAGCTTCTCTCACCAGCTAACTGCCAAGCAGATAGGATCCAGCTTTGGGACAGGAACTAGGGTTTAAGCCCTTGATCTAGATAGAATCCAGCTTTGGGACAGGTATATAGGGTTTAAACCCTAGATCCTGTCCCAAAGTTAGATCCTATCTGCTTGGCAGTTAGCTGGTGAGAGAAGCTATATTTTGGGGCCTCTTTGCGAGTGACCCGTTGCTCACGTAGGGATATTATCATGAAAAAAATAAAACTTATTCGCACTATAGTGGATTTAATTTTCCAAGAAGAGTTCCTTGTTCCATGCACGGTCTGTATGTAACATTGTAACATTATATATATACAGGGTGGGCCGTAAGTTTCCATACATAGGAAAAATTAAACGTTTGTTTTTATGTTTCAGATACCCTAAGAATATGCGTTTGACGTAAGAGCTTGTTTACTGATGAAGCAAATTTTTACGTCAATGGAGAGGTTAATCGGCAAAACATACGTTATTGGAGTAATGCTAACCCTAACTGGCTGAGTCCGACGAAGATGCAAGGTGCCGGTAAAGTGATGGTGTGGGCGGATATGGGGTGACAGAATTATTGGACCAATTTTTGTCAGTGGAAATCTTAATGCCGAAAGGTATCTTAACATGTTGCAAGAAGAGATTTTCCCATCCCTGCTAAACGAGGAAGGTAACTTCCCAGTTTACTTCCAGCAAGATGGAGCTCCACCTCATTATGGTCTTCACGTGCGTCGGTATTTGGATCAGCAGTTTCCGGATGCTTGGATTGGTCGGCGTGGTCCTGTGGAGTGGCCTCCCAGATCCCCAGATCTCACCCCCCTTGATTTCTATCTTTGGGGGCACTTGAAGGCCATGGTGTATCAGGAAAAGATACGAGACATAAATCATCTAAAGGAACGTATCACCAACGCCATTACAAGCACAACGTCAACTGTGCTAATGCGTGTTCATCAACAGTGGGGAACACGTATTGAAATGTGTTTTCAAAACAATGGCAACCATGTAGAGCATATTATATAAATAAAAATGGTTGTCCATAACAAAATGTTTATTTTCCTATGTATGGAAACTTACGGCCCACCCTGTATATATATATATATATATATATATATATATATAATAGAGAGAGAGAGAGAGAGAGAGAGAGAGAGAGAGAGAGAGAGGGGGCCAGATTAGAACTGTGGGGATCCCCTGGGCAGTAGGACTGTGGAGCCCCTGGCCTGAGTAGTGATTTGTAGAGACCCGGGGCAGGGCCGGGTTTAGGATGGAGGCCACTGGGCAGTGATTGACTGGTCATCTAATTACAATAGTTTTCACTTCTCCATGCTCGCTAGAGTCTGGACTTCACAGCACGACTTTTTATTATTTAAAACACAAGCACAAAAGTATATCACATAACAATTTTATTCCCTAATATATGCCTGCGGATACAGAAGTGACTTACAACTGAACAAAAGCATGCCAGACAACTGAGAAAGAACATTACGATTATTACAATGTACGTATGGCAAAAGCAACAGCAACTACAATTTACATGAAAGTACGAACTACTGTCAATTTTTATGGAGTTGACATTATGTCAAAGATCCGGCACCTTGTGAGCCTTGCGTCTACAAAGTCAATGATGATCTCATCGAAGTCTTCCTCACACAAAATGTCATATTCTATACTCATTAGTGTTAGAAATGTAAGCCGTTCCTGTGTCATGGTTGTGCGAAGCCTATTCTTGATATGTTTCATTTTCGTAAACAAACGCTCACCACTGCAGTTGTTAACCATCAGCACGAGATACATACGAAGTGCTATTTCTACATTAGGAAATACATCTTTAACAAGTTTATCAAGAATCAACTTGTACAGAAGGTGTTCTGTACCTATATTATCGTCTTTCTCATACTTGAACATCTTTGAGAATTCAACAAAGATAAACTCAATACGAAGGCATTGATCGAGATCGTCTATGTAGATGCTGATGAGCTTCGTCGCTGCATTCTGGATCTCTTCAGGACTGAGCGTTTCCAGTTGACCCAAGAAACCAAACCGAGAAGAAATTAGTTCATAAGCAAAAAGCCGTTGTGCTACAGAGCTGAGAAACTGATCGATAAATAACCAGGCTCTAATTTTCAGCATGAAACTTCTGCAAAGGAGAGAGCTCTGCTACCGGCGCTCGACCATAAATAATCGAATGGATTTAGCCGCACATTGCGTCGAGGCTGGTGAGTCTGCACATATTCTGTTATGTCAGATTTCTTTGCCCCCTGCTGCTCGTACCCACTGAAGCACTCACATTTTGTCTCAACAAAACTCTTTAGCGACTTCACAATTGCCACAGCGGCGTTCAGATCTAGTTTGGGATCCTGCAGCTTTTGGCTTGTACTATGGATGGAAAGCATGGATATCTTCCAATACAGAAAAATTTAAGAATTGTGGCAAGTTAGCCTAATATGGAGTGGTACACTTTAACTAATAAATTGTGAATTTAGAATTTTTGGTATATACTTAAACTGATACCCTTATAGTGGCCTATGCATCACCAATTTGATGTGGCCTAGAAAGTAGGCTTATTATAATTTATGAATTAAATTGAAATGAATAATTAGGGTCACCAGTTCGGGGCCAGCCCAAACAAACAATATTTAATAAGGAGAGAGAAATTACTGTTTTTTTGGGTGTTTAATTAGAAAAATAAATTCATTATTTGTTCACAGTGATTAACAATTCTGTAACGGTAATTGTGCTATATTACAAATGACTGAGTATTTATTAGCCGGTAATGACAATGAACACTAATTTAGGTAGGCTAATGAGATATGCGGCAGTGACCACACAATAATAAGTAATTAAGCCAACAGTAACTGAGGTAATAAAAGTACGGTGTGGTACAGTAAATGAAATACATAAATAAGTAAATAAACAAGCGGGTACAAATACGGTAAGATAATTGAATACGATAAAATAATTGAACAGGCCTACTGTAGTGGTAATGGGAAAGTTAGTTTGCCGGTTGTTTGAGGACACTATTGGGCCTACTTAATTAGGCAGAGTTTGTGGACTTTTCAGCTTTGAATCCGGAATAGTCTATCACGACGTAAACAAAACACTGTAGGCCGAGTGAGTGCTACAAGAGGTTTACCGACATGCGATTCTGACGGAGATAACTCTGAAGGCTGAAGAAGCCAACGTGAAGGTTTACCGCCCTGCGTTTCAACGTGAATAACTCTGAAGACAGAAGAGGGCCTACGAGAAGGTTTGCCGTCCTACGTTTCGACGTAGATGACTCTGAAGACTGAAGAACACTACGTGAGATTTACCGTACTGCGTTTCGACGGAGATGGTCTGAGGACGTACAGGCTTACCGGCAGGAGGATGTGTTGATAGACTTGTTGAAAAGAGCGCCAATCGAATTGAGGTGAAGGATCAGTGAAGCCAGGGCCAGAAGGATGACGCCGGTAGAGTGATGTTTGCTTCCGGCAGGATGAAATTGTAGTGGGATGAAATTCAAGTGGTGAATCACTTCGTGTATTGGTGAACTGTTGCTTGAAGGACTGAGGCCAGCTGAGATCGAACGGCGCTACGTGAAAGTGGACATTCACGAGAAGGAGCAACGAGCAGAGTGAGCGATTTTTAGGGAACTTGGGCTTATATAGGCTCTGAAGACGTATTTTTTCGCGGGCCTTTTTGGGAAAAACCCAGCACAATTTGCTTCTCTCTCCTTGAACCCACGTGTTTTTATTGCTCTCTGGTGATTCACAGATGTTTGCGAACGGCGAAGAAAGGAATTTCCAGTCGGTCTCTACACCCTTTTCTTATATAAAAAACAAAATATTACATAAATTTTTTCTAAATATAATGCTAATAATTGCTGACATTTGTGGTTGATATGTTATTAGATTTATTCTGTGAACTTTATTTTGTTTGTGCATACACTAAACCGCTTTTGGATAGATTAAACCGTATCTTCCACAAAAAATGATATATTGGATATATCTGGCAACATTTTACGTTACGGAAGGGTTACGAGGAGATTCAATAAGGCTTAGCGAAACTCAATTTTTATTTATCAATTATTTATTTTATTGATCAATTAATCAATTTCCATAAATATGTTTGATTCTGATTATGACTCCGAGTCTGAGCTATTACAAACATCAAAAAAAATTTTTAACAGGTTTGTGGGGGCGCCTGGGCAGCTGCCCAGTCTGCCCTGCTTTAAATCCGGACCTGTGTGTGTGTGTATATATATATAATCAAGAGAAATTAAATATAGATAGGTTTCGGGCAAATAAAACAGCTATATAATGAGATACGGAAGTGCGAGCGTGAAAGAAGTACTGTACAGTATAGTTGTTTGATAAATAATAAAACGATGAAATTTCGGAAAAAGACAATAGGCAAAATTAAAGCAGTCGAAAGAAATTGAAAATCAAACAGTTGAAATCGATCTTGAGTGAGAACAACAAGTGTATTATATCTAGAATTAATAATAAAAAGAATAATAACGATATTAATAATAAAAATAATAATAATAATAATAATAATAATAATAAGGAACGATTATAATGAGGATTTCCTACGGAAATTCTTAATAATACCACGAATAGTGGTGGGAAAAACTAAATGATACTTTCAGGAATAAAGACGGAAAAGTGAACTGGATTACAAAGAGGTTTAATGGAGAAATATTGAAATCGTAACTCAAAACAAGGAAAAGGTAAGCCCTAATTTCCTACTTTTATTCCCGTTTTTTTTTTTTGGGGGGGGGGAGGCGTTATTCTACTGTACGACGTCGTCTTCTTTAAATTCTTGTCCGGCTGAATTTACAAATACGGTGTTTTTCTGTGTTCAGTCTACTGATATATATATAAAACAATATTATTCTAAACTAAATACAGGCCCGTATACGGACGGTTTGCGATTCAGCATACTCGTCGTTTTTGGTTCAGTTTGCGTAAGTAGTATGGGCGAAAAAGGAGAGAGTGCAATGCAATTCCAAATGTTGATCAATGTTGTAAAGGAAATGTTGCATAAGGTTATGCAACAAGGGGAGGGGATGTTCCAAGATGTTATGCAACAAAGGGGATGGGGGAATGTTGCAAGAGCAACAAGGGTTATGCAACTTAGAGGCGGAGTTATCCCCCAAGAGAAAGAGGAGGAGAGAGAGGAAGAGGGGTGTTCGCCTGGCAGGAGCCAAGCGCATATTAAGACTTCAGCCGAGCGGCCGTTGTCTTAATATGTTCCTAATCAGCCAGTTGGCTTATCTGGCTGAGCTGCCAGATTGCGCCATTTATTTAATTAAAGCTTAATTCAGGCTTAATCCGCCAGTTGGCTTAACCAGCCAGTTGACTTAGAAGGCGTAAATGGCTTGTTCAGGTGTACATTATTGAGTTGCCAGATTGCATTTATTTATTTAATTAAAGCATGTATTCTGGCATAAACAGCCAGTTGACTTAGAAGGCGTAAATGGCTTGTTGAGGTGTACATTATTAGGGTCGCCAGATTGCGCTATACAGATATTTTTGACAGTTTTAAAAGACGGTCGGGTGATATAATTAAATGTCGTTTACAACCAAAAGAATTAAATAAAACACCATTACATCATTGTTTATTTAGACGAATTAATGGATTCAATTTCACGAAATATATAGAAAATAAATATACAATGGAATATATATGATCAAAAATAATAAGAGCATAAGAAATACGAACGACAAATATAAATCAAAATAAATATACAATGAAATGATGGAATATATATGATCAAAAAATAATAGCATAATAAACACGAACGAGAAATATATATATATATATATATATATATATATATATATATATATATATATATATAGCAAAAATATACAAAACGATGTAGTATAACCATCAATATATTAGTACAGGAAAAAAAAAAATATAATATATACACAGTTATATTAAGCAATTAAATATATTGAAAATAATAAAATAATAATATACAAAACGAAAGAGTATAATCAATTGCATATTAGTACGGGAAATATATATATATATATACAGGGCGTCCCAAAAAAATGTATACACACTTTAACAGCTGATAGCTCAATTGATGTTTCTTTCTTTCCAAGTTAAACCCATTAGAATTAATAATGGCAGTCAGACTAAGCTTTGAACAAAGGAAATTCATTCTAAAATGCTACTGGAAGTGTGAAAACGCAGTTGAAGTGCAAAGACAGTTTAGGAGGGAGTTTCAAACAGATCCACCAACGCGACTTACCATCACTCGAATTAGAGATAAGTTTGAAGCCGATGGAACTGTTCAGAATGTCCACAAGAAGCGTTCCGGAAGACCACGGACATCGACAAGCCCCACAAAGCAAGAAAGAGTACTGGAAACGTATCACCAAAGTCCAAGAAAATCTGTGCGGCAAGCGAGTCGTGAGGTAGGAATTTCAGAATCGTCTGTCCAACGCATTTTGAAGCGCTGTCAATGGAAAAGTTACATTCCAAGATTAGTCCATGCTATTAATGAAGATGATCCGGACCGAAGAGTGGAGTATTGCGAGTGGTACTTGGCACGATGTGGATGTGGATTGGACGAAGGGGTTTCGTAGAATACCCTCCGCGTTCACCAGACCTCACACCACTAGACTTTTTTTTATGGGGATACTTAAAAGACAAAGTCTACGCTATAAAACCTGCAACAGTCGCTGAATTGAGAGCAGCCATTGAACGAGAATGCACACAAATACCAAACGAAATGTTTCGTGATGTTTGCGATTCCATTGCTTCGCGTTATCAGCAGTGCCTGGACCAGAACGGACGTCAGTTTGAAAACAGGCGTTGACAAAACAATTAAATAATGTCTGTAGATTCTATTACATTTTGAAAATGAAATGTATTTTAATAAACACTGCCTTTATAATTATTTAAAGTGTGTATACATTTTTTTGGGACGCCCTGTATATATATATATACAATTAAATAATTAAATATATTGAAAATAAATATATCAAAATAATTTATGTTGTACAGCGCAAAACACGAAACTCACACGTAATCGAGTCTACATTCACATCATTATTGCTTTGCACCACACGGAAAATACGTCCAACCATTACTTCACCGCTCAAGTTATACGGATGCCTATACTCGATATAAATGGCTTTCATATCGTTCAATACTATTTTTGTGCCCACTTTACATTCGTTTGGCAAGTTATCTTTAAGCACGGCTAGAATAGCACGCACAAAGAGGTCATCGTTAGCTACATCATTATTAAATACAAGTTTATAAACACTCCTTTCCAATCGAGGGTTTTTTTCTTACCGTCCCGAGCTTTTCAATCATGAACTCTTCTTCACTCTGCATAGCGGCAATTGAAATAATCTTCCAAGTCGTAACGACAGCTACTCATTGTATAGAGATACAGCTCTTCAGGGTGAACAGTGTAGGCAAGCTCTGCCCTGTACCGCTCAAGTGCTTTGTACCAAAGTTCTGGATATTTCGAAGGGTCTAAACCTTTTAAATATGCACCCAGCTCTAGACCATTCTCGCCTTGTTCATTCCTACATTTGATAAATCCGTCGAGCAGAGCGGTGTATGCATATTCAAGAACCGTGTCAAAATAAATCATATCCGAAACACGAGCGTCTAATATAGGCTTCAGCTTGCGGAATACGACGATTTCAAATATTCTGTCGAGGATGAAACGGTTTCGCGTAGGGACAAGAACGTTATTATCAGGTGCATTCTTCCACATCAGTCGTATATCATTGCATGGCTGACCGTTATTTGTACACAATGTGCAAACAACGGCATATGAGGGGGCATCACTAATCTGTTCTCTTCTTGTAACTATACCTGCAGGTATTTTATCACGGTCCTCACCCAACTTTTCAACTATCATGAAGACTCTATTAATCTCCTCAACACTTAAATAAATAACATTACGTTTGCTTGCTTGCCTGCAAATCGTTTCAAGTACATAGTTAATGGTGCTGGTTTCACGCCTGAACATGCGCAATGACTTCGTCACGGACACATCGTACGCGGCATTGTGAATGCGTCTCAAAGGAAGTTCCATCGAATTCGCACGTCAAGTTGGTTCAAGCTCTGAGATGACTATGAGCAACAGGTGGGCGGATCGGCTCGACGGGCGGAGTGAGTCACGCCGATGAAACGTGTACGCGTTTGTTCGAACTCGTGTGTTTCGGAGGGGGTGAGGTACACGGGTGGGCGGCTCGATGGGGGGAGCGAGTAACCATAAACTGCTGAAGCGTGTTCGGGTTTCTTCGAATAATTGAGCCCATTATACTGGGCAAACAGAATTTTCCGCTACGTGAAGCAATACCGGCTTTAATGTTTTATCACTCACCAGACGTTCATTTCCACAAACTAAACATTTTCACAATCCGGTGCACTATTTGAGAGAAACATATGCCCATAACCTCACTACAAACCTCGTCATGATATATATTAATATAGTGGTAAAAATACTTAAGATTCTCCATGATGACAAGATTTACATTCTCAACCGTAGGGTACGAGTAGATGGTATGATGTAACATGACATAATATCGCTTGTCATACCACTCATCAACAAGACTCACTATCCATAACCGTTACTTATCTTCTGAACGTGTTGTTTCTTCTACTTCGCGGTATATGTGAACCTTTATAAAGGTTCGGTCCACAACATACTTCAATACATCGTTTGTACTACGAAATCCTACAATGCCCTCGCCAGAATACCGGTAGAGTATTTGAACATCTTGGTCCTTCACACGGCTCAATGTAGCCTTAAAAGTTTCAAAGGAGGGTGGAATAGGGAGTTTTTCAATATCCACCACATCTTGGCACTTTGCCGAATACCACTTCATAAACGTTGAACACGCAATATTAAAGGTAGCCATTACTATTTTTCGTCTACGCGGGAGAATACACGTCTGAGCTCAAGGGTATGCAGAGGTCAACTGAGCACGCAGGGATAGAGATATGCTCAGGTAGTGGCAGGAGTCACGTGACCGATCTTACAGTGGGCGGAGCTTAGCTTTTTACTGTACACACCACGCACGCACGCAAAGGAGAAAATGAAACCTTAATTGAACAAATATACGTGATAAATAAATATCGTTAACAATACACATATATATAAATACAATCAAGGATTAAGGTAGCCAAAGGGTACGGTATCATAGGTACCAGGCACCTGGTAACGCTTCCTATAGGTGTTACGGCATACCTTCGTGCCCCTAAGTTCCTTCACACACCCAGTTTCTGCGCCGAAAATTGTGCGTCCCCACAGTCAGTTGGGGTGGCTGGTCACCCTCATCTTCCAAGCACACTAGATCCTTCAACGAGTCAAAGTTAACGACTCGACGGTTCGCATGGTTAAGCGTGATACCTTAGCCTTCACGATATACTTCATATCATCCCCACCCTCACCCGTACCCATAGGTTTTTGGCCCTGTTGATACAAACGAGTCTGCGTATGCACCATCACCATACTCATCCTTGATCTCGTCAGTTAGCTCTCCGAGGAATTCCCCAATAGCAGGCATGTATTCACCCTCCCTCGCTGTGAATATCACGCTATCTGTGTCAGCGTACAGCACCCTCCGTCCAAGAGAGTGCAGTAGACCCCAAAGTTTGATGCGGGCGTAGGCCGTTGTGAAGCTGGCTACAGGTATGTTTGTAACCCGTGAGGTATCTGTGGCCAGTTCGGTGATGTTGTACTTTATTATGTAAGTATTACCTACATTCACGATCTCCATAACCTCTTTATCGGAGCGTTGGCATAATCCCAGACTTCACTATAACTTTGTGCCAAATGACGTTCCCTTTGCCGGTATTCTGTGCAAATTTCCCCAAAGACTGTTTAGACACAACTTTGCACTAAAGCGCTTGCCAGGATTCTTAACAATTTGGGACGGTCAAGCTGTATACCTTCATGGGCAGGTAACGCTGAATATAAGCCGTTTTTTCATCTTCGGTATCAACCCCTCGCGGATATCCTGATGCTTCTACTTTATCCTTCAAAAAAGCGTTTATATATGGTGTGAAAAGGTTGGGTAGCTTCTGAAACCTCCACACCTCATGTATCTTCAATATTCTATACCCATGGCGAACGGCTAGGCCAGCTCAGGGCTTGTATATACACCTCTGATCTTACGCTGGTGGTTGTATGGTACAATCACCGTTGTTCTCTCTGCGCACTTCACGCACAGGGGAAACATGAGCTTGTGATCTATAACGACGGGTAAGATCGGCATCCATAAATCGCGAGGGGGGAGCACGTCTACGAAAGAGAGTCCAAAGTAGCGCTCATTCAAGTTAGCTGAAAACTCCTCGATGGTTGGTATGGTGGGACCCACCATTTTTTCAGGCGACCTACGGGGTACGGATTGTTCTTCATCACGTAGGGGTATAAAGAGCAGAAGTCGTAGTAGTGGAGTTTCACGCCCTCCGTAGGCGGAAAGTATAGCTTGAATGGGTTTGTACGCCCTCCAAACAAGCTGTCACCGCATTTGAGGGGTCCAACACCATTGAACGTTTGATGGCCCTTATTTCTTCACGGTACTGGCATCTGTTTCCATCCGTGCATCATACTCATGCTCCCACACGATTTTGTGAGTGAACTGGGAGCCTATAAGTTGATCACGGTTACGGGTCCATGCGAGGCTGTCGGCGGGGGATCTTCCATAAAGGTCCCCTGTGACGGCACATTCAGCGCGCGGGCATCCATGCCACCAGCAGCCGTTAAAGGAATACACAGTCTTCTCACCAGTGGCTGGATCCTCACTTAGGCCGTCAACCCAAAAAACACGACCATTGACCTTAACGGGTACTTCACCCGTGTTGCGGGCATGTTTTATGTATACCCCGGTCTGTTGCTGTAGGTGTATGAGCCAGTAAATAGCCTTGTGCCCATAACTGGGGGTTGTTTCTGTGAATGATTGCTAAGGTGTCTTTAGGCATGAAGTTATTCTTGAACACTGTAAAACATAATGAGGCGATCGTGGTCGCGACTTGCAGCGGATCGCATTTGAAACGGGCTATGTACATCCTTCTAAAGGCTTGAAAGCATACTCTAAGTACACGTACGTCATTCACGCAATAACGTTCACATTCATCGGCTATATTGTATGGACTAGCTTCATTAAAACTGTTGTAGTAGCGGTCAAAATCTTCACGCTCACTATCACTCATGTTGGTGTAGTTAAAGTAATGTTTGGGTGGAGGTAGTCCTACGTAATTCAAAGTTTCGTTAGTGAGGAATGTGTAAGGGAAATACCCTTTTGAAACTTCAGCGGCTACGCCCATGACCTTGGGTAGCTTTGCTAATTTACAAGGTGTGAACAGCAGGGTGTCTTTAAACTGTACATTACCTCTTATCTGCATCTGTATTAGTTTGTTGCCTCTTTTCAAGGGATCACCTGTAAATATCGCAGACGACTCGTGTTCAAGCAGCTCCTTATAAAGGAACTGTGTGTCAAATTTCGCCCGTTATGGGCAAGAATATACACAGTCATTTTTTTAACTTGTCCGCTAATTTGACAATATAGGATACAAAGAGTTTCACAGGGCTGCCGTGTGCATTCGTTTTAAAAACGTTTGTCCGTTTTCCACATTTGTGGCACTCATCACACTCGACTCCATGCACTCATCACAGATAGTCTGACTTACGAGTAAATGTGGAATAACCTCTTTGGTTTCAGCGTTCGTGTAAGTTTCTATATCGTAGTACACGGTTATACAAGGGCTATTTTTAGGCTTAGCATCTTTCATATAACATACATGCTTCACTCCATCCGCCTTATATTTTTCATGACATGTAGAACAGTGAATTTCATCGCATTTATGTTTGAAATTCCCCCAATTATCCATCATGTGAAACATACCGCACTTACAAATCCTCATTTTCCTGCAAGTGCCATTTGATTTATGGAGTTCAAAGCATTTATTATTGAAAAATGTACGTCTACACACATTACATTCCCTCTTCTCGGTTTCAACTACACGACTTTCACATTTGGGGCTTTTACACTGCTCACATACCATGTAGCAATCCTTACAATGTTTCACCATATCATCAGCAAACTCGAGACACCCTTACACAAATCATGATGCCTTCCATATTTTCGACTTTTATCATAACTGGCGTAGAGAGCCCTTATGTTACGGATGGGGAGATACGATGTTCCTGACAATCCTAAAATAAGTAGAGGTCTTGTACGATCTCTCACGCTGCTTTTAAAAACATACACAGTCCTACGACGATCATCCATTCCAAATACGACTATACGTGCATTCATTTCCTGCTCGGCCCTTCTCAGTTCTTCAGGACCCATATTACACTCAAACTCAAGCTTACAATCTGAAGCCAGTTTACGGGCACGCTGCACAACCGTAGGCAGCCAAATTTTTTGCGTCCAAGTATTTAGCACAGTGAACATATGAGCTAAGATTATTGCTATAAAACCACAACCACGATCGACGTTTAAATGCTTTCTGTAAATAACCGGAGAATTGAAATTAAGAGTATAAGGTGTGGCACTATGACCCGCAACCCGGAATACTCTGTCAATATCTACCATGAAGTTGTCCATATTGAAGGATGTACACTTTGAGAGGCTTGCATTATACGGCCCAAGATATATTCTATGTCTACAGCCGCCAAACGTCTGAACGGTATTACTACCCAAAAATCGTCCCCTCATCTGACCCGAACCTGAAGGACCTCGTCCGGACTTCACGTTCGTCGCGGTTCTGAAGGGCAAACTCCACAATACGTTCAACTACGCGTCGCAGTCCGTTGGTATACAGGGATCCAGGGTCAACCCTGACCACGTACCGATTTCTAGTCAGGGCAGGGGTGGGGTAGCGGTGCGCACCAACTCGAATGTTATACCATCCTCCACAGTATGAGAAGCTGCTGTGGAGGAAGTACCCGGAACTGAAAATGGGGCATATTTGAGGAAGGTACTATTGTGGGGGTTGTGTCGTAAGACGTAGAGGGTTGGGGCTCTATTACTGGGGTCTAACAACCGGAGCAATCCTGGCACGCTTTATACCTGACGTGGAGGGCTCTTCATCATGCTTCCGCTTTGAACTGTCGCATGCTACAGGTGTCGCTGGTGAGGGTTCGTCAGCGGGGAAGGTTCTGTAGCTGCACGGTCGGGTTCGTCTGTGATATCGATGATGGGGGCTGTACATCGTCGTCATTCACGGTTCTGTGGAAGAAGAAAAACAAAATATAAGGACAGCACTCAAAATTTGTAATATTTTGTAAATGACCCACTTAGGGGTGTGACGTGTTAGAGATGGAATCTGTAGAAAAGTTCAGGTTCACAAGCCCCTCCACATGTATTATATCTGGCCCTACAGGATGTGAAAAAACTGTATTTATGCTTAAAATCATTAAAGATAAGGGGGAGATGTTCTCAAAATTTGTGCATAAAGTAATATGGTGCTATTCGACTTATCAGTCAGTGTTCAACGAGTACCAAGATGAAATTTTGTTCCACAAAGGTGTATATGACGTTAATTCGTTAAAAGGTAATGAGCATACAGTTATTGTAATTGACGATCTCATGTTGGAAATGGATAAAACGTTTCCCGAGACAGTTAGTGTTCTCCCACCATCTTAACATAAGTGTATTCTCCATCAACCAGAATCTATTTTTCAAAAATAGATACATGCGCGATGTATCGCTAAATACACAATATCTAGTCTTATTCGCACAACGTAGAGATGTGTCACAAAGTGGGGTATTAGCCAATCAAATGTTCCCGAATTAACGTAAGGAGTTTTTGGAGGTTTATAAAGAAGCCACAAGTCAGCGTTATGGATATTTGCTTTGTGACCTTCACTCGCGAAACACGTTTAGGATGCTTCTAAGAACGAATATATTCCCAAATGAACCTCAAACGGTGTATATTCCAGAATGACAAATAGGCTGAAGAAATATCCTGAATTAATAAAAATCTATCAACGATTGCCCCGGGCACTGCAACAGATATTTGTTAAAAATATCGACTCCGACTTTTTAAAATGCATCTGTGAAATCTCTCTTAATGTTATAAAATGTAATGTGCCAATGAAACCCCCTCAGAAGGCTCGCTTACGTCGTTACAAGAACACAATACGAGCGCTCGCTCATAAAAGTCAAACTGTGGGGAAGAAAAAGCGAATTATTGTACAAAGAGGAGGATCATTACTACCAATCTTATTTTCAGTTTTGGAACCTTTACTGACTAGATTAATATAATGAAGAAGGTGGTAGTGATTCCGCACGAGGTGTATGCTTCATTGCAAAGTTCAAAGATTCCAGACACGGCTCTAGATCCCCGTAAAAGTAGGCTTAAAAGAATGGAAAGCGAGTTGCTAGCCCTATTAAACATTGAAAAGTCACCTGATGAGAAAAGGATCTTGCACCAAGATGCTTTGCAGAAATTTCTTCATGAGTACGAAGATTATAAGAATTCGACAGAGCTCCCCATGGTTATTAGGCATAGCGCGAGCAGCGCTGAGCATGGCGACACAGGACCTGGGTCCGTCGTTAGAGATAACCAACCAAAGAATAACGGAACAACACATCGAACATGTGTTAAAAAGCAGTCTCCCACATACATTGAGGAATGAAGGCTTAAGTCTTTATAATCTACTGAGTGAGGACTCCATCATACAGTGGGCCGATACAGACGAGGTCATTGTTGAAGGAACAAGGGTACAAGGATATTGTTCATGATCTGGTGAGATAGTGGGACAGGCCCTCACCAACAGGATGGAAGCAGATTAAAGCAAGACTACAACAAATAAATGTCCCAAAAACATTGATAGGTAATCTGAATAGGTTAAAAGACCTGGATCAAGTCTCGCATGTGTCACAAGTGAGTACGACATCGTCCCCAGCAGCAGCGTCTCTGAAGAGGAGAAAGAAGAGAACAAACGGCCAACCTTATCAACGTGTCTCTAAAATACGCAAATGGCTAAAATATTAAGTAAACGCTATTATGACATTTCTAACCCCGCCTCCTATGGCGGCGTTAATAGACTGTACAGAGGTGTTTACGGAGTAGGGAAAAAAGATGTTGAGAGGTTTTTGCGGGAGCAGGATGCTTATACACTTCATAAACCGGTGAGGAAAAGGTTTAAAACGGCAAAGACAACAGTGGCTTCGGTTGACTATTTGGCAAGCGGATTTAACAGACATGCAAAGATATTCAGTGTATAATGACGGATACCGCTACATCCTATTCATAATAGATGTATTCTCTAGATATCTGCGGCTTCCACTGAAAAATAAATCGTCTGAAACAGTTGCTAAAGCGACCAAAACGTTGTGTTAAAAGAAGATAGGGTTCCTGGCTATTTTCGTACGGATATGGGGAAAGAATTTATAGGTCGCGCTTTTTAGAACATGCCGACAGAGTTTAATATCAGTTATACACTATCAGTTCTATACATAAGGCCTCTTTAGCTGAAAGAGTTCAACGTACCATAAAGGAACGCATGCATCGCTATTTTACACATAAAAACACATACATATATATAAACGTTCTCGGGTCATTGGCGTCGTCATACAACCGTTCACACCACCGTACGATTGGCACAACACCTAACGAAGTTTAAGAAAGAGGTATGCGTCCAGAGGTGAGAAGAGATGGAGCACCGCCACCACATTCTATACATTTCAAAATCAATGATTATATAAGGATATCACGTTCGGGAAATAAATTCGCGAAGGGATTTGAGCAAGGATGGACACGTGAGATTTTTAAAGTTAGTGCTATGAGACCTAAAGGCGAGATAATGATGTATTACGTTGAAGATTTGAATGGGGAAGAGATCCCTAGAGGCTTTTAGCGCGAGGAGTTGCAGAAAGTGACATTTAATTTAGGAAAAAGAGTGTTTAAAATTGAAAAAATTTTAGGCAGCAAAGGTTCAGGAAAGAGAAAAATGTACCTGGTGAAATGGTTGGGTTACCCAGAAAGCTTCAACACCTATATAAAAGCTGCCGCAATAATGAAGCTTAAATAGCATGCAACATAGCGCGTAGCCACTTCTATGTCACACTCCCGTCCTCTTCTCTGTCTGTACGTCCTAACAACAACCTGGCCAACTTTGTGACAGAACTCCACGGACCCATTGAATTGGAGCGTGATACGTATGAGGTGGATTTATGTGAACTCCAGTTACTCTCCAAATTTTTAACTCTTGAAAATGAGAAAATCATATTTCTGATCCTTAGAAGAATCGATGAGTGCGAAAAATTAGACGTAACCTTAGAGAATACTATGCGATCAGTCCTGTTCGGTGAGGTACAGTACTATAGCACAAATATATCACTAGGAATCGGCCATTATGATACAGCCGTGGACATTGTGACGGGGTTAAACAAGAGTCTTGAAAAGTCGTACCTGACAAACGATTTACTGTTTGAAGTCGTAAACATAGACACGCCTGCATGCACATTGAAGTTAAAATCAACGCTTAGTAGAAATATTAAAGATAAAGAGCTGTTCACAATTGTGGCTGAGGGCCGATACAGCGCAGCTCTCCAAAGAGATACCTTTCACGAGGCACAGTATGACTTGTCCAGCTTAATGTATCAGTTGAAGATGGAGAAATTGGGTGAAAGCTCTCCATCCCCAGACATGTGCTATATTTACAGCAATATCGTAGACCACCAATTTGTTGGGGACACCCAGGCGCGCCTGCTGCGCATTGCACACATCCCCAACCATAGAGGGGAAAGTTTGAAAATTACGTATGACAAGTCCCATTATGTGAATGTTGCGACTAATCTATTAACCAACATCTCGATATATATAAGAACGATTGGGGGAAAAAGTTTCCCATTCGGAGATTGGAGCTTAACAGTGAAACTACACTTTCGTCGTTTATAATGACCTGAAGGCCATTCACAGTCTATCGAAGGGTGAGATATCAGTGTGGGAGTGGGCGTGGATCCATTTTTTCATCCATACTACGCACCGTTGTCCCACTGTTGAAGATGGGTGCTAGATACCTAGAGAGGAAGGCGTTACAAACAGGTTTTAACGCGGCAGAAGACATAATGGGTGGAACTAAACCTAAAGAAGCTCTAAAAAAAACATTTAAAACGTACACGGGACGAAATCATCAAAGATGCAGAGAAAAATGCGTGGTGGCGGAGAGAAGAGAGCTGCCAGGAAAAAGGGGTTACCATCACGTGGCGCTAAACGTAAAAGGAAATCAAAAAAGAAGTGCTCTAAGCGTATGAAGCCTATGGCTGATCATTTTTTTAACTGATATAAGCTGAGGACACTACTCTCACGAATCATAGGCTGATTACTAGTTGTCGAGAGAGGTGGCACTATTTCTGACTCGTCATAGCGCGTTTCATCCATCCGTGTAGTTCACAATGCTGTAAATCGGAACTGTCCCTCTTTGATATGCCCCCTACTCAGGTCTCTATCGAGCATAGCGACTTTATTATAATTAACCCATTAAACACAAATAGTTCTCCCAGTGTCCCTATAGAATTCGTGATACCCAGCTCAGGCCCTTACTTTTTTAACCTGAGCTGCATTCTGATGGAACGGACTGCGATGATAGTTACTCTGCCTACCCTGAAACCAACTTTTTACAATCCATATTCAGCCAGTGTGAAGTGTATTTAAACCAGGTTAACATCTCGGCAGGAACGGGGTACTACCACCTACAAGCCTATCTGAAAAATGTCCTCAACTTTTCAAAAGAAGCGAAGGACACCTTTTTAACCACCGAGGGATATTACCATACTAAAGATGAAAATGGAATAAAGGATAAATTTAAAAATTCTAAAAAAAAGATATGAGTGTTTTGGACGTCTTCATACAGATTTCAAATTCCAGGAGAAACTGCTTATGAACGGCATCGATCTGAAACTAGAGCTCAACCGCACGAGTCCTGAGATTTGCATAAATCTGAGGTCTGATCAAGAAGAGGGCGCGAAACCCGTTGTGATTCACATCATGGAGACGTATTTGCGTGTACGCCGAGTGAAATTAAGTTCGCCAAAACAAATAGAAATTGAGAAAGACTTAATACACGCCACAGTAAAATATCCAATTAACAGGGTACAGATCAAACTATATACGGTGCCCGCCGGGTTGGCCTCGAAGCAACTAGAAAACGTGTGCCTTGGAATCCTACCTAAAAGGATATTAATTGGAATGCAGGACCACGCCTCGACGAATGGAAAATATAAAAAGAGTGCCTTTAAATTCGAGAATTTCGGCCTTAAAAATATAACTCTATACGTAAATGGCATCTCTTTGGGAGGGACTATGATTACGGACTACTCATCAGACGCTGTGTTCCCACTCTGCGCGAGAGCTTATAGTAGTCTGGCTCATAATACAGGTGCCTGTGATGAACTTGGGTTTGGCGTAACGCAGAAAGAATTTGTCGAAGAATTTAACATTTATTCATTTGATATTACCCCTGACTTGTCTGCTGGCGTAAATACACACTTAAGTCCACAACAGAGTGGGAATATCTCAGTCAGGTTGGAATTTGCCAAGCCTATAGATGCTCCTATTAGTGTACTCGTGTTCCTCGAATCGCAAGCACTAATAGAAGTTGACCGTTTCAGGAACGTGGTCACAGACTTTTAAAATGGACGCGAATACACTCCAGAGAGTAATGAAAAGTGGTCGAATCACACGCTCCAAATTTATTGGAGCGTTTGGGAAGAATGAAATATTGAAATTGCCAACTACGAGAAACTGGTACGGGATTATCGTGAACACCGGCATTGTTGGGGGTGAAGGGATTCATTGGTTTGCATTCTATTTTAAAAATAGGGAAAGAATGTACTATTTTTACTCACTCGGCACTCAGCTCTGGAATGATCCTGTGGTTGTACAATTGATCGAGCAGATACATGTACCTGAGGTTATATGGAACCCCTATCGCTTCCAAAGATATTATAGTAACACGTGCGGCATGTACAGCTCTCATTTCTCATGCACATGTCACGTGGGAAGGGATTTATAAATTTTTTTAAATTATTCGATTTATGCGAAACTGATATGAATGACGAGTTGGTATGCAAACAAATAAAAAAAGTTCCCATATGTTAGCGCCCGCTATATTGTTTAAAGTTTGTATGTATATTGTGTAAAGGCCTATTTGTCGCCATTAAGACTTATTTAATGGACACTGGTTCCGCTTCGTACATGTTTTCTACCATTTAATAAATTAAATGAAAATACAATGTGTTTTGTTCTTAACCCCAAAAATACTTACATTAGTTCTTCGATGACCTGGCATTCGTTGGACCGGATGTGAGCCAATACCTCGACCTCTGTATTCAGGTCGTTGGGTTGGCTGTGCGGTAAAGCATCCATATCATTTATTCCCCTTTCATCAAAACGAAAAGTAGCTATAACACAATCAAGTTCCGTTTCGTCCCTTTTATGAGAAGTTAACATGATTAGTTCATGCTGAATCAAATAAAGTTAAGTAAAATTAAACTAGTTTAATTAAAGAGATACAATAAGGGAAAATCCCGATTAGGACGCCTGGCATATTGTAATTACAAAGCAGATATCCTGACACTTTTCAAAAGTGAGCATCGAGATAATCTTAAAAGTTTTTAATATTTCTATAATCTTACTGCGGTGCTGTCTTTAAATTATCGTGAAGTATATTATTAAAGCTCCACCATATATATATATATATATATATATATATATATATATATATATATGCCGAAATAACCACGAAGGAAACAGACAATAATTAAAAGCAAGTGCACTAATTTACAGCTCAAAAGGAAGATTAGCTCGGTGCTAAGACATCTCAGAGAATAATAAAAAGCAAGTACGCTAATTTACAGCTCAAAAGCAAGATTAGCTGGGTGTGCTACGCTTCGTCTGCCTGCAACAGGTCTCGAACCCGCAGACAATTATTAATAGTTTTTAATATTTCTATTGTATCTATATTGTGTAAAGGTGTATATACATTTCCGCTTAAATCACAAACTAATTTTCAAAATACATTTATTATGGTATTTATAAGTTAATTTACACTGAATGAGTCGCATAGCTCCACCATATATATATATAAAGTGCTCTAACATGTTTGTTTTTCATTTCTCAAAAAAAAATAGTTATTTTTGAAATCAGTGACCAAAACTACATTAGTATACCGATTTTTATTAAAATTCGCTGCTAGTTCCCAAACGGAAAAGACCCAAAATGTCTCCTAAAGATCCTAGTGTAGTTTACGTTCCCCAACTTTGACCTAATGTAGTTTGTATCCCCTTTTGCGTCAGGGGCCACCTAAACTACACTTGCTCCAGAAATCATATTGTTTGAATAAAAATCATTACATTAAAAAAAACCAATGAATACAGTATATTGATCCCCTGTTTTCTTGGTAATGTTGCTGCGACCTGCTCGTACCCCGAAATGGGCGTATGGGCGGAATGTTCTCTATCTGAAAAATTTTAAACTTTTTATCTTACTTTCAATAAAGTTGTAATTATTATTTAATATATATATCAGTTTTAAACGGGTCACCAACTTTGACCCGTAACCATGTGACCCGTCAAACACCTGACCCGTAACCATGTGACCTATTGACCCAACAAGCATCTGACCTGAATACATTTAGTAAAGTTTTCAAAACTGCGTTGATAATTAGTCTTTACCTCATAATACATCATTGTTCTAATACAATGATGTATTATGAAATAAAGACTAATTACACTGGTATGCATCAATTTTGCTGTCAAGGGTTTTGTAAGTGATTCTTATAGAGTTTTTCCTGCTGATTTCGAATCTGCAATCCATTTTTCTCAATCAGCTCAGGTTATCCGGCTATGGCCTCATAAGTAAAATAGAATTTTTCGTGATTTTGTCAAAGCGGAATTGGAACAGTAACATCTATCATCACTTGTTTCACTTGTATAATATCTTTTTTTACTTTTCAGGCATATAGATAAAATATTTCATAATGAATAGAGCGTGTAAAAATGATCCCAATAGATTCTGCTACATATGTGGGACGGTTACCATGCCAAATAACCAGTCCCAAATCACTAAATTTGTGAAGACAATGTATAGAGCATACTTTGGAATTAAGCTAGGGGACCAGGACAAAAATTTCGCCCCTCATATGTGCTGCAAGACGTGCATTGAAAATTTGAGAAGAGAAGATGGAGCAAAGGCAGAGCGAAATCTTTGCCTTTTGGAATTCCCATGATTTGGAGAGAAGGAAAGGATCACGTGACAGATTGCTATTTCTGCATGACAAACCTCGAAGGTGGGCTTATAAATTTATTTTTCTTAAATATTTTGAAATCCTCGTATGAAACTTGACATAATATTCACCATAATGTAATATTCACCATATATAGCATAATATTCATCGTAATGGTAATCATACATTTACATATACATATTGTTATAGAAAATACATTTACACATACATATTGTTATACAAGTTACATTTACATATACAATGATTGTATATTTTCTTTCTTTTTCATTCATATTGTCCCCGAAGGGACAATATGAATGAAAAAGAAAGAAAATATACAGACTCCATCGACCTATTTCATATCTTACAGACCGCAGCCTTCCCTCACGAGCCGCTACTGTCTGAATGCTTCTTCTATTTCATATGCAAGTTTTATATCCATGTTTCTGTGTTTCTATTTTCAGGAGTTAACAAGAAGAATAAACACATTGTTGTATACCCTGACATTCCTTCTGCTATGAGACCTGTACCCCATGGTCCTGGAATTCCAATACCCGACCCACCTCAAACCCTGGACTTCGATGATTCTGATGATGAATCAATGACCAATGCCAATGACCAGTCCCAGTCGTATATACCTCAAAATACCGCTTCAAATGAGCCGAGGCCTCTCAACCAGGCCAAACTTAATGATCTTACCAGGGATTTAGGACTTTCCAAATTAGCTGCCGAGATCTTGGGCTCACGACTTCGAGAGGACAACTTGCTGGCTCCGGGAACAACATTCTCCTGGTATAGGAAACGAGAGGAAGAATTCCGCAAGTTTTTTGCAGTGCACGAAAATACCTCTTCCTTAGTGTACTGCTGCAATGTTGAGGGGCTAATCGAATCCTTGGGCCTGCCATATAACGCATCAGAATGGAGGCTATTTATAGACTCGTCTAAACGAAGTTTGAAAGCAGTACTTCTCAACATTGGGAATAGGGTTGCATCAGTCCCTGTAGCACATTCCGTACAACTTACTGAGAGCTATGATAACATGAAAATTTTACTGGATGCTCTCGTATATGACCAACATAACTGGAGGATGTGTGGAGATTTGAAGGTAATACTAATATCATAAGTAAACTATTGCTATTGACTATGTTGTTTTTCCAAAGGTTATTTGAGAGCGTATAAGAACACTTAACTTCCCCACAGAAGTGATACAGTCCAATGCATAGATTTTTTATCTGATAGAACAAATTCTCTAAATTCTTTAAATATTTTCATTTTTTTTCAGATTGTGGCATTTGTATTGGGAATGCAAGGGGGATACACGAAATACCCATGTTTCCTCTGCAAATGGGATAGCCGAGCGGATGAGAAGCACTATGCACAGCGTGAATGGGCATCCAGAGAGAATTTTGAACCTGGGTCGCATAATGTCGTTTCAGTGCCCCTTGTACCACCAACAAAAATTTTGCTCCCACCACTTCATATTAAGCTGGGCTTGCTGAAAAATTTCATCAAATCAATGAATAAGGAGGGTTCAGCATTCCGATATCTCGAGAGTAAATTTCCTCATATATCTGATGCTAAACTAAATGCTGGGGTTTTTGATGGTCCTCAAATTCGAACTTTGATCAAGGATTACTCAGTTTGAAAATGCAATGACTCCAACTGAGAAGAATGAATGCCTGGCAGGCATTCAAATCAGTTGTCACTGATTTTCTTGGCAAGCGTAGAAGTCCAGAATACGAGTCCGTTGTCGAAAACTTGATGGAAGCTTTCAAAGCTCATGGGTCGCGCATGTCCATAAAAATGCACTTTTTGTGGTCCCACTTGGACTATTTTCCTGAAAATTGCAGGGATTATAGTGAGGAACAGGGTGAACGATTTCACCAAGATATCAAAATAATGGAAGAGAGGTACCAGGGAAACTGGGATATCAATATGCTGGCGGACTAATGCTGGTGTTTAAAGCGAGACGTGCCCGAAGAAAAACACAGACGGAAAGCCAAAAAAAACTTCATTCCTTCCTCAATAAACTTTTTTCCATATTCATTGTATGAATAAGAGTATTTATTCACACAATGTTTTCATTTTTCACGAGTGTTCTTATAATATTACTCGTATCTACAGTGTTTAAGCTAAAAAAATCAATAAATTTGGGGATAAAATTGGACTTATAATAAATGGCCAATAGAGAAAAAACCTGACCTGATTGAGGAAAACCAATGTCATTTTCGAATTCAGCATGGTCGAATTATATAATATGAGTTGAAAAAACCCTCACAGCAGACAAAAACAATTTCATATGCATACCAGTGTTATCATTGTTCTAATATAAAAATACAATACAAAATCAACTTTTCCATAAAACAGCAATGAATATTTCGCAAAAAAATGACGACTTTTTAAAAACTCGATTAGAAGTTTTTGAATCAAGAAATCTCAGACTTGACCTGCTCCCGGGTCAGGCGGGTTAGCCATATGATCCGTGACCCACCATGAATTCACTCCCAAGTGATCCACTGACCCGTGACCAGCCGATCCGTTTCCAACCCTGATATATATATATAGAGTATATACGAAGGGGGGCTGAAAAGTAATGCCCCCACTCAAATAAATTTTAAACGGGTTGAAGGATTTTATCGAAACAAAAGCAGATATGTACCTTAGAGTTTATTCTTCAAAACGATACATTTACTTTTCTATAAAATCACCATCTACCTCGATACATTTACGCCAATAAAAAATGGGTTTTTGAAATCCATCCCGGTAAAACTCGGAGTTTGCTACGAAACCAAAATTTCACAGCTGTCTTAACTTCTTCGTCAGACTGTAGCGATTTCCACGGAGATGTTCTTTAAGTTTAGGAAAGAGGTGAAAATCGTATGGTGCTAAATCGGGGCTATATGGCGGATGCGGCAAGACGGTGAATTGCAGATCCTCAATTGCTTCTCGCATTTGAACACTGGTGTGAGGCCGTGCGTTGTCATAGTGAACAATGACTGCGTTTTTGTGGGTGCGAACCCTCCTGATCCGTTTTTTTCAACTTCTTCAGAGTTTCAATGTAACGTGCGGAGTTGATTGCTGTCACTCTTTCCGTAAAGTCTTCGAGAACAACAAAATTGATATCCCAAAACACTCATCATCACTTTTCCAGCTGATTTTTTAACTTTTGAATTTTTTTCGCTGCGGTGAATCTTTGTGCCGATATTGCATGGATTGCCGTTTATTTTCAGGGTCATAATAGTAGACCCACGTCTCGTCTCCTGCCACAATGCTGTGCAGAAATTCACCTTCATTTTCGAAGCGCTGCAGATTTTCTTGACAAATGCGTAGTCTCTCAGTTTTCATCTCGGCAGTGAACATGCGAGGTACCCATCTGGCGCAGGCTTTTCGATAACCGAGAATACTGATAATGTGTCCCACTTGCTATTTGGCAATATCGAGCATTGCAGCAATTTCATTTTGTTTAATGCGACGATTTCCACGAATCAGTTCGTCAACGTAGTTCCGATGAGACTCGTCGGTTGCCGTTACAGGCCTTCCACTTCGCGGTTTGTCTCGCAGATCATCTTGCCCTGCTTCTCTTTCTTCACACTGCCTCGCCCAACGTCGACCGGTACTCACATCAACACACTGTTTGCCGTACACAGCTTGCATTCGCCGATGAATGTCTATGGGAGCAACACTTTCCGCGGTCAAAAATTCAATTACGGCACGTTGCTTGAAGCGAACGTCTTTACGCCTTTCCATTGTAATCGATACTGAACCAATGTGAGGAATGAGTGTAGGCTATATTAGGCTATAACATAAAACCTGTTTTATCTGGTTACCGCTACACAATCTGGAATGTGGTGGGGATATCAAGTTACAACACAAAACCGGTTTTATCTGGTTACCTCTAGACAATCCTGAATTATTCAAGTGGAGGCATTACTTTTCAGCCCACCCTTGTGTGTGTGTGTGTATATATTAAACCCTCTTATGACACGGTCTCAGAGACTGCAGTTTCAATATAACAGTTAAAAATGTATGACCGGTATTTCAGATAACGCGGGTCAGTTTCGATATAGCGCAGTAGAAAGCTGGGGCGGATTGCTGGTGGCGAAGGTTTGGACTACATTTGCCAAGATGTCACCGAGTATAACAACGTATAACATAATTTTATGATGCCCGAAACCACACTTGTTTTTGGGCTTCTGCGTTCCATTTCTAACGCGACTTATTATTTGGGTTTTTAATGTTTCCACCGCTGATCGGTGAGTTGAATTTTTCTGAAAGAGTGGTTTTTTCTTTCCACTGAAAGCGCGTTTTTTATTTCTGATGGGCTTTTAGTTTTTAACTATTTATTGCGGTCATTGCAATTACATATATATATATATATATATATATGCAGTAAAATCACAGATTCCTATTTCTTTTTTGTCCCTGAAGATGTGAGATATATTACGAAAGCGCTCGGATTTCGTGTTTACTTTTCCTTTTCCCTGTGGTTGTTTGCTATATATATATATATATATATATATATATATATATAGGTTGAGACTGAATAGAATTGCATCCGTAATAAGCAGTATCCAACTATTGCTGGTCTTAAACCTGGATTTAATTTTAGTTTTGGCATTCTTAATCGTTGAAAATTTGAAATTTAGTATTTTTATATTAAAAAATTTAGGAAGATCGAATATAAAATGGAACAATACTCACTCACAATTTTTTAAATTGAAAATATTTTTCAGTGAGACGGCGTTGAAAAATACTGGCGAAGTATGGAAATAGTATAATTCAGATCAATTTTCAAGATTAAAAATGCCAAAACTAAAATTAAACCTACGTTTAAGACCAGGAATAGTAAGCTACTGCGCTTATTACAAATGTAATTCTATTCAGACTCTCAACCACAGTCAAGGACAACGTTAAATTTCATTACTTTCCGCGCGACAAAACTGGTTGTCATTTGTGATTAATTAACCCTCTACCGTCAAAATGGGTCGAATACGTACCGTTTCAAATACACCCATTTAGACTTAACCCTACAAAAACGTTCGGCATTAAAGGTTTAAATGTGGAAGGACATAGCTTTCATATAAATTAATCAGCTTCACAAAAGTTATCAGTTATGTAGCGTTCATTTTTCGAATAAACAGTACTACAATCCATTACGTTTAAAATTTAAAACGGATGTAGTACCTGACATAGGCCAAGCCTATTTCTTGAAACTTCTAATTCAGGTATGGTAATAATAAGTGACTAATTAAGTTAGCCTAGGGTTATTAAATTTCATATATATATATAATAAATAACATACTGGATATTTGAGTTGGTCATTGAAATTCATTATTTTGCATTTTCTCTTAAATTTTCATTTTCTATGAATAGCTTATCAGCTGTTTACCTCGCTTACTCGCTTAGGTGTATGAAAAATTATATACTCGTATATATATATTTATTTACAGTACTATAATTTCATAAAATGAAAACAGACACTAACACAGTTTACTATTATAAAACTGAACAATATAATTTGTTTGTAAATGACGGATCTTTTCAATTTGACGTACTGCGGATTCTCGAACTGAAAATTTGTGTACTAATAAATTTTTATATTCTAATAACAAAAATGACATTATTTTCTTGGAGAAATATGCACAACATACGAACAAAATTGCATTTATATGCGCACTAGTTTGCATGGCGCATGACTGTTATCTAGTTTACACCGCTCATGACGCCTGGATACGATTTTGCTGTGCGGCCCCCGGTTAATTAAATGGCCGGTTTAGTCAACTGTACGCCCTTGACGATTGGTGAGGTTAAGTCGTGATATTTTTATTAAAACTAACGAAAATATCATGACTTAACCTAACCAATCGTCAAGGGCGTACAGTTGACCTAACTGAGCATTCAATTGACTGGGGGCAACTCACAAGTAGATAGATCACAGCACTGCATTATCACACGCTCACACTACAACAATAATATTCAAACTAAACTAGGTCGAAGCAGGCAACAAATAAATATTAATAACAACAACAAAAATTACTGTTTCTGCAGTTCGTATGGAGAAAAAAGTGTGCAAATGAAGATTTATTTATTAAAATATTAAATATTGCAAATTTTAATAAATAAAGGAGATTACCTGCGTTTTATTTTGTAAAACTCACTACATAACACTACATAATTTAGATAACGATCATGTGCCATGCAAACTAGTGCGCATATAAATACAATTTTTTTCGTATGTTGCGCATATTTCTCAAATATTTCTCAAGGAAAATAATATCATTTTCGTTATTAGAATATCAAAATTTATTAGTATGCAAATTTTTTCAGTTCGAAAATCCGTGGTACGCCAAACTGAAAAGACCCTAAATGACTTACAATAAGCAAATTGATAAAGGACAGATACAATATACTAGTTAAAAACTAAAGTGTTTGAAAATAAAACAAGGCTACCCAGTGTGTAGACTAAAAAACTTACACAAACGTTATTTCTGTCCTCGAAATAATAAAAATTCGACTGAATATTGCGATACATCTTAATTTTACATGTATTAGAATAATACATGTAAAATTAAATACGTGTCTACAATTAAATACGTGTCTACACTATTCTCCCATATGAAGGAGAGTGTGTCTAGACTAGGGTTACCAGACGTCCGGCAAAAGGAAGATATGTCAGGTATTAATTGGGTCGTTTGAGCTTGTGGAAAGCTCATTTTTAAGTCTGGATCATATCTAAGTAAAAAGCCGGACAATACCAACACATTTAAAATGCCTACCGGACAGAAGACATGAGATTGAAAAGGAGGACATGTCCTCCTTTTGCCGGACGTCTGGTAACCCTAGACTTTAGACCCACAATCGACCAGGGAAGTACTGCGTGGAGGGGACGTTAAGCAGGATACAGGGAGTACTGGAACTCAGGTTTCTCCTGTCACTATCCTCTTTAGCTGATCTTTTTTGTCTCATCTACCCCGTGAGCAGCCCAGCATGTTCTCACACACTTTTTAATTGAATTGAATAACCTTTATTAATAAAATAAATGCAGTGATCTTACAATTTCCATTGACATAAATAATTGTGAAGCTGAACTATTTATTTAATTTCATTTGGCCCTTAAGCTTTAAGCTTTACTAGGCTCTTAATTAAAAAAAACCAGATAGTTATAAATCATGAATAAGGATTATTAATTAAGGTATGTACAGGGTGTTCCACAAGTCATCACCCCATTTGTTTTGCTTATAACTTTTGAACCAATAAAACAACAAATACTGTAAAAAGTGGAAATAATTTATTTTATTTAGAATTATGTTAGAATTATGTTGTGGTGTGTAGTGTTCCATCTTCAAATTATTGGGGTTGATCTTCTACAATCTGGAAAAAAATTCAAGAGAATAATAATTAAATTAAGGTTACAGCTACTTCAGATGGGGTAATGACTTCTGGAACACCCTATATTAATCTTACATTATTACACCGCCCTGCGAATTCAAATTTTTTGCGAGTTGTTTCAATGAAAATGAGTGATTCTAGGCAATAAAGGCATGCTCTTTTCAGCTGTATATTTGGTTTTTTATCATCACATCTAGATATTCCGCAATCACACGTAACGTATAAATAAGAAAATGTTACCAAGTGAATAAGAGAATAGACGAATCATATGGCATAAGTTATTCAATTCAAACATTTTACAGTAGTAATGCATGCTCAGAAACACATTATACACACACACACATATACTCACATTATTACTACATATATACACTAATATATATATAATACATGTAGATACGGATTTAAGTAAGATACAGTATACTTATATATAAAAATTGTAAATGATTGAACCAACCATTCATCAACAGTAACGCATTGAATTTATTAGAGCAGTCAGTAGCTAAAGACACTTCCTTTTCGTCGATTTTCTCTTGTGTACTGATTTCGGTACATCTCTCTTTAGACTCCAGCAATAGTCTGCCATCATTCGAACATCCCAGCTTCCTTGATACCTCCATTCCATTTCTGAAATATCCTGGTGGAATCTTTCTCCCTGTTCCTCGCTTACCGTGCCTAAGTTTTCAGAAAAAAAATCAAGATGAAAGTCTATAAAGTGTATCTTAACACTTATGTTACATCCCAGCAAGCGATATTTTCGGATAATGTCTTTAACTATTTCTTTGTAGTCATCAGATTTCCTGTTACCAAGGAAGTTGTTCACAACAGTCTTATAAGCTAGCCAAGCATCTTTTTCATGACCTGTCAATGCATCTTCAAATATTGGATCGCTTAAGAGTTGCTTTATTTGAGGACTGACGAACACTCCTTCCTTCACCTTAGCATGACTAATTTGAGGGAATTTTTGACATAAAAATTGGTACCCAGATCTTTCTTTGTTGAGACCTTTGACGAAATTTTTCATTAATCCAAGCTTTATGTGGAGTGGAGCATGTGATCTACCAGTGGATTAGCAATGATGTTTGCCTGTCCTGGAGTAATCTGTTTTCTCTGAGGCCATTCTTTCCTCACACAGTGTTCCTCCCTGTCTCTGCTATTCCACAGACATAAAAACATGGGTATTTTGTAAAGCCAGCCTGTTGGCCTAAAAGAAGCCGATCACCTTAAAATCACCACAAACAAACCATTTGTGTTCTTCATAGTTTATCTTGTTTAAAAGAAATGAAAGATTTTCATGAGTCTCTTTCAAATGAACTAAATGTCCTATAGGCAGAGAGGCAACATTGTTTCCATTATGCAGTAAGACAGCTTTCAAACTTCGCTTTGAAGACTCAATAAATAGGCGCCAGTCACATGGTTGGTAGTCTTTGCCCATCGCCTTTGCCGGACTTATTATATCATTGCAGTATACCAGTGATCCTTCAGTCGAGAAAAAAATGATGGAACATTTTTCACGATGTTTGTACCAGTAGAATGTTGTCAAAGGAGCCAGTAGATTCCATTCTTTGAGCCTTAATCTTAGAAGTTCTGCGGAATTTTTCGGTAATGCTAAATCTCTTACTAGGTCATTGAACTCACTGACTTATCAATTTTGGTGGCTGATTTTCGGCCACAGTATATTCTTCGTCATGTTCATTTGAACATGACTGCTGTTATTGAGACGTTGTCTACATCTTAATCAAAATTTTAAAAATCAAGAGGCAGCTTCAGCACAGGAATTTCATTTGAATGTGGCACAGGGAGGGTGGCTGATGGAATACTCGTATATACGATATGCCTCTCATTTTTATTATTATATCCATCCACGTTTGTCTTGAAGAAGTAGCAATCGTCGTAGTGATTTCTCGTTTCTCTTCAAATCATGGGAATGCCGAAAAGCATTTCCTTCTTCCTCGGGCTACGTCGTGGCCAATGTCGTAACACCGCTTCCCGTTGATCAGCGAAGTTAAGCGACATTGGGTCAGATAGTAGTTGGATTGGAGGCCATCCGCTGCGTCCAGACTATGTAGCGACCCGTGGTTCGGATCCCACGTAAAGCTGTAGGTCCCCTCCGTCATATGACCTTAGATGTTGCGAAGGAGGTTAAACAAAACCAATATGTTATTATTCTTCTTCCTCCAAGCCCACTGATGCAAGCATTCCACACATGATTTACAAACATAATGTGGAGCCCAAACTTTGTCTTGGTTGCCGATCTTACAGCCAAAGTAGGTGTGATAATGCTTTCGTACTTGTACGATGATTTCTTGCCTTTGTTTAGAAGTAGTAAATCATCCGCATATATAACAGAATGAATTAGGTGTATTATTACAAACTCTTGGCATATTTAATCCAAATCTGAAACAAAGAAAATGCACATTAGTTCAAATTTGAAATAAAATCAGATGCTTACGCATATGAAACTCATAGCAAACCAACGATAATTGGAAATATAGATGCCTTTTAGTCATCTGAGAGAGGTACATTTATCAAGAAATAGAAGCGTTTCGGTAGAATAACCTACGTCACATTCCTATCAATCCTGACGTGCCAGATACAAATTATGCATTGTATCTTAACTCACATACCACGGGCTTTACTAAAATACTATAATTTTTTAAACAACTCATACAGCGCAGGACAGTGTTATTATCGATATACAGTAACAAATGCCAATTCATTATTGAAGGTATACCAATACCATACAAAGAAATCAATATTATACATGAGAGATAAGAGAGGAACAATCACAAGTAATGTATCTTTAATCCTAGATTACACACGAGAAATTAATAAATGGGTAATTTTTAAGATGAAGACAATCTAAATTGAGGTATAACATGCTTTGATCTATTTCTGGGGTTAATGTTACAAAATATCTACAGTATTTACGCATTGCAAGTTAATGATTTTGTTCTTACACCCGTAAATAAAAATAAAATGTGCCAGTTTGATTACATAAACGAGCTTTAGTAGTTTTAGCTCTTTAAATAATCAAGGAAATTAGCATCAGATAATAACCTTACTGATCGTTTTTGGATGACAAAGATACCGTTTAATACGTTGTTAGCTGAGTTTCCCCAAACAAGGGTGCAGTACGTTATATAAGGAAGAGCAAGAGTGTGATAAAGAGTGAATAAAACCTGTTTAGGGACTATATTTCTAAGTTTAAACATTATAGCAACGCTCCTTGAAATCTTTTTCGCGATATAATTTACATGATCACTCCATTGCAAATTCTTATCATGCATTACACCAAGAAATTTTGTTACAGTACACTCCTTTATAGCGATTTCACCAACATTAAGTTTATCAAGATATACATTTCTTTTATTAGTAAAAATCATGAAATTTGTTTTACTGGTATTTAAGAAGAGTTTAGTGGAGGTCAACCATAACATTACATTGATAAATTCTGATTTAAATCTATCCTTAGCTGAATTAACATCTTTGCAAGAAAAAGACACAGTTGTATCTATGCAAACATTATGAAATTAGGTATATCAGATGAACGTCGAAGGTCATTTATATATAATAAAAATAACAGTGGACCCAGAACTGAACCTTGTGGCACACCATGTTTGGTTTGAGAAGTGCTTTAGTTATACAAATCTTATTTACTGATACAAAATGATATCTACTGGACAAATAACTTTTAAACCAATCACTAATTGCTCCTCTGAAGCCGTAACAATATAATTTAAGTAGAATATTATGGTATATTACATCAAACGCCTTACTCAAATCCATAAATATCGATATCATAATTTCTTTGTTCTCTTTAGCTATATTTGCATTTTCCATAAGATTTAAAATAGCCATTTCCATTTAGCAGTATCCCCGCGTTTCGGACGAGGAAGCTGGGGTGCTCTGAAACCCTGCCACTGGAGGGTCCCCCTGGAGGCCTTCGCCTCCGTTATAAGAGGCCCCCTTCCTTAAGTTCCTCACCCATTTGTTGGGCCTCACCGTCCTTAATGAAGGGTATTTGCCCCTTGAGGGGCCCCTTCTCCTTGGGGAAAAAAATTAAATTTTAAAAATTTAAAAAAATATTAAAAATGATTCATCCTCGCCTTCGTTCACGAGAAAAAAGCCTCCTGTGGGGGTCTTTCATGAGACAAACAAAAACAAATATGCAGAAACAGACAAAAACAAGCAAATAAACGCTTCCAGCGTTTGTGCAGAAGATCCACTTCTGGAACACCAGCCTTCTGTTGATATATATATATATATGTATATACATATATACATATATATGTATATATACACTTTGTATATAAGAACTATAATATATGTGTGTGTATATATATATATATATATATATACACACACTTTGTATATAAGAACTGTAATATATGTGTATATATATATATACACTTTGTATATAAGAACTGTAATACAAGGCAAAGGAGCAAAGATTTCTTTAAAGCCATCCATAATCTCGTCTTTTTAGCTTAATATATTAATAACGATACCACACAAAGTAAAATTAGAATAAATACAATCAACTCATAAACAAATTTGGCCTTATTCTAATATTTTGTATTGCGAAATAGATCCATAAACAATTAAATAAATTAATTTTAATTTCATTTATCTAATTTAAGGGGAGACTAACATATTTGAATCCATTCGTATAGTAACGTGATAATAATCATCAAGAACAACAGCCCTTTTCAAAAGACTAGGATAAACGCGAATACATGCAATTTATATTTCGTAAATTCAAATATCGATATCTTCATCATAGAGGTACATTTCACCCATGTAGTTTTCAGTTATTTACATCGCCTCACGTTTCTCGAAAATAGTAGAGAAGTTCTTATAACTACGCCACTTAAATGATAACTTATGAACTAATTGAGTTTGGTATTAAAAGGTCCCATTCAACTGATCTGTGTATCTATATACAGTCTAATGCAACGAATTAAAAATCAACCACCCCGATTATCCAAGCTCTTAGCAATCCTACCGTACGTCTTCTAAGCTATGGAAATTTATGAGATGAAAACGGCTGGTTATAGATTCAGACAACTGCGAAATTACTGTATTATTTCTCATTAATTTTATATTTCTATCCTTAGTATGTGATTTGTCATTGTATTATTAATATTTGTCATGGATAATGGTTGCCAATAAACTTATTCATCTTCATTTTTCATACAAAAGTGAAATAAATAAGCAAGTATGCCTTAAATTTCCATCTGGTACCATATAGCTATAGAAAACGAATAGCGATTTTTTTTCGGTGGTAACTCTGTTATTTGTGTGATTCTTTCCGAATTATCAGCCCCATCTGGAAAATACTTGGTCAAGGGACTAACAACTTCAATACAACTACATTTCGCATCGTCGGTAAAGATTAATTTATTTAACCTCGTATTAGCTATGCAATAATCAACTCTTACCTCGAAGCAAAGAAACGTACAAGTTATATATCCAGTCGACCACGGTAACTGTATTTTCTGTTGTCAGCTTCTGTACAAACGGCAATAAAAAGATTTCTTTACAATCACCATATATGTACATAATAATTGCATGTTATATATATATATATATATAATATATATATATATATATATATAATATATAATATATATATATATATATATATATATATATATATATATATATATATTATATATATATATATATATATATATATATATACTATATATATATATATATATATATATATATATATATATATATATATATATATATATATATATATATATATATATATATATATGTTAAGCATAACAATATTGAAACCTCATCAATAAATATATTCTCTTTTTAACTCAACTAAAAGACTCTGCAAGTTTTTATGATCTATTTAATGTTTAAAATCAAATTGTGAAAGACGCAATAACTATCGCATACAGATTCAGCTAATACATAATAGAAAATTAAATCA
>JAJOZX010001017.1:167500-392500 GCA_023014485.1 Bathynomus jamesi | reverse complement strand
TTCCTGTACTTTAATTCGATGAACGTTTGCCTAAAAACAAAGAAATGAACTTTCATTTTAATATCTTTTTAGAAAAGGTCACCCCGAAATCAAAAAATCGATTATTGCATACGTAACTTTATTGCATATTCCATGTAATATAATAAAAGAACGCACAACATAATCGTTATAATACTTGTACATATATTACTGCTTATTGCTTAGAATAAACCGAAGTTGCAGTTTGTTTTTGTTTCTGCAGGCAGCATACAGTTCCTGCATAACTTTGATTGCACGTTCTGCACACTGATTACTTCGTGGTATCTTGAGTGGGGATGGCTCCTGCTTCCAGTGATTTTCCAATGAGTTCAATGCTTTTTTGTAAGGTTTCAATATTTCTGACAAGTTCTTGAAGTCATTTTCATTGTACATCTGATTAGTAAACCAATATTCTGCCCATTGTATGAAATGAATCTGCATACCTTCTCCAAAGTCTTCCTTGTTGTAGGTATAAGAATAAATGCAAGGATAGCTAGAATGGCTCTTGAATGCCACCAACTCGCATTGCTGATGTTCGGAATTTTCTGAAAGTTAATCAAAGGAAAATTCCCTTTTTCTTCAAAGAATCTAAACACCCGTGTTAGATGGTACAAAAACTTAATATCATCTCTCCATCCTGATTTCTCGAGGACCTCTTCTGTTCCATTAACAAACTGTGCCTTTAGTTCCTCATAATTCTTCACCAGTTGGGATACAAATGGATATTCGATGTTTGGAGAACTGGTGTTAGCACCAAGATCTTCGTCCATTACCAAACGGAGAATCCTGTCCAGAATGTGATGCTGACAACTGATAAATTGTGGTTTGCAGATACCCTTCTCTGAGAACATTCGTTGCAATTTGACAACAACTCCACTCTTTTTCCAGTGTTAACACTTGTTGTATCAACAACGATCATCTTTATTGCATCCATAAGGTGTATTCATCAATAACTTTTGCAATTCCTTCAGCAATAGTTTCAGCCTTGCCATCTTTCAGACGCAATGCATCCAATTTACTTCGGTTCTTTCATTTTTAAGTACCCATTTACACGAATGCTTTTCCAATTTCATCAAAATGTAAAGACCACTCTTCCATCTGTAAATTTTCAATCATTTCCTCCTTCAATTTAGCAGCCTCTTTGTATGCTGACTTGTAAATTGCTGCTTGACTTGGTGTTGGAATGTCAATACCATCAAGTGACAACTGTTTGCATATTTTAGCGGCTTTACTTGTTGATACTCCTGTGGATGTCACCAAGTTGGTTGCAACTTTACTTTTGTTGTCTTCTGGGTGGTGGAGTAATACTCTCATCTTCATCTTCTTCTAAAGGCACACTTCCTCTTCTTCTATGTGACTGCTGGAATCTCACCAGATTATTGGTCCAGATATCCTTGTTCTTCTGTATGGTAGTATCACTTTTCTTGTGTGACATTATATTGCTTCTGAAACAGATATAAAAAGGTATTAAGTTGATTTGTTTGTTTGTTTATATATATATTATATATATATAATATTAATATAATATATAGAAATAATATAATAATTAGAGGGCGGATTTTTAGGTGAAAAAATATGACCAAATATTTATTTTTTTTAGGTGATAAAATTTTGGAAAATATTTTTAGAACATCCATAGAACGCTCACGAAAATATTTATCACCAATATTTTGGGCTCTATATATTTTTTGAGTTTGACTCCCCCCTACAAAACATTCTGGATACGCTTTTGTTTACGTGTTAAAATGGAAGAAAAATTCAACACAATTATTATGGTTAATAAATTTTAAAAAATGTTCTGGAATGTTCAGAGTGCAGAAGCGAATCCACATTTCGCTACGTTTTTTAATTAAGCGAACATATTACAAATAATAAAAGCTTACCTGAAGTTGAGTTGAACTGAACAGTTGAGTAACTATTGCGCAATACTGGACACAAGTGATTCGGTTGATTTCATTTCGTGCTTTTATAACAATTTGCGAGTGCATGAAGAACAATGTCGTGTGTTCCAGAATTTTCTTGTATGGGTGGATTGATATTAGTCATCGAATTTGAGCACCGGAAGTGATTTTTCGGGCGATCTCACGATATATTAGCGTACTGAAAAATTCGAAAATATTTTTTAGGTTAAAACCTAAAAGTCCGACCTCTAATAATAATATATTTATATACTTATGAGTAGTAACGTAAATATATGGTTATGGTGATTCAAACTTTTGATTTGGGGGTGACCTTTTTCAAAAATTGAGAGGAATTAGGGTCTTTTTCATTGGTTTAAGCAAAAGTTCATCGATTTATGATACAGGAAATCTTTTATTCGAAAAAAAGTCAAAAAGTTATAACCCTAATAGGTACAGGAATGTTATGAATGTTATTTTTTTTTTTTTAATTTACCAATAATATTCCGGACCTCAGTAGAGGTAGCAGAAACAAAATAAAATTAATTTCGTGGGCTGGTTGGCATATATTCTAAAGGTGAGTGATTATTTACAAGTAGTAACTGTGACCGAAGCTTATCAGCTATTGAAGTAAAGTTGTTATTTAAAGAGTCTACAATAGAAGTATCATCAGTAATTTCTTTATTTCTAACATTTAGTTTCTTTGTTGAATTTTTCTTAATTTGGTTTCCAAGAAGACTGTTTATGGTTTATGGTTGTCTAAGTGTTTTTCATGCCTCCTTTAAGTTTGGAAAATTGATTGTTATAATAGTTATATGTTGGAGTTTTTATTATTTTAGTTCATTTGTGTCTATATTGAGTATATTGTGCTTTAGGAAGTTTGCCTTGTAACTGCAGTTTGAATAATTTACCTCTTCTTTAATGAAGTGATAATTCCTGGAGTGATCCATGGATTTGCGACACTTTTGGGCGAAACTGTTTTCCTCCTCAAAGGAAAGCAAGTATTAAAAATATGGAATAAGGTGTCATAGAAGAACTGAAACATATGATCTGGGTCACTCATAGGTTCGTCACAGTCAAATCGAGTATTTTCTATAGCCCTAATAAATTTTCTTTATTCGGTCAACCTGAACAATGTTATTGTATATAGCGTAAGTTGGAAAATGATCACTGATGTTTGTGGTTATAATTCCAGAATTTAAGGGCATTGCTATTTACAAATATATTATCAATCGTAGATTCTGGTATTCGATTACCATAGTTGCAGACTCGATTGGGTTTGGTAATAGTGTGACTAACTAATAGTGTGATTAAAATTTATAAGAGATTGCTTCAGATTGCAAATTGATGTTGAGGTCATCCGCAACTATGGCATTCAATTTATGGAAGTTGCATAATATTTTATCAAAGTGAATTAAAAAGCTATTGATATTAGTATTAGATGATGATCTATATCAGGGACGTGTCCAAGGGGAAGCGCAGGGGGCACGCCCCCCTATAAATTCCATAAAACTAATTTGACAATTGAATTGTCAATTCAGTACTTATCAAAGTAAGTTTTTAGTGTTCTTCAAATGTTTAAATAAAAAAGTTTGTCAGAGAATGATTGTGAATCTCATCTTTCAGGTACTTAGTTAGATGCTCAAGATCAAACCAGAACGCGTTTCTAAGTACTATGTTTCAAAAATTCCCAAAATTTCACCGTCTCCAAAATTTCGCCGTTGGGTTGAGCCCCCCCCCTTTCCTTAATTTCTGTACACGCCCCTGTACTGTATATATTACATGAACAGAATATACATTACTTTTGTCTTTTATATTAACAATCAGGTTTTCAATATCACCATTACATACAGAAAATACTTCATTAGGGTCGTAAGTTTTATACACATACACAGAGATACCCCCCCAACCTGGCCATCTTTTGCAGGAAATAAGCAACGTAATTATCTATATTTTACATGTTTTTAATATTATTATTTAACCAGGTTTCAGTGAGAACTAGAACACTAAATTTGACCGTAGAAGTTTACAAAAGTGACAAAAAGTAGTGATAGTAGTAGTATTACCCCAAAAATGTTGAGTGTAATGCAGTTGCATGCAACCTTTGTGTGTGTGTGTGTGTGTGAACTCCAAGGGGTAACCGAACCTGGCTGGTCAGGTCCACAAAAAAAAAAATATATATATATATATATATATCGTAAAGAACGACGCTTGTATATGAGAACATCCCGCGCAAGATGAGGAGGGAGAACGAACAAATGAAAAAATGAGGTAACCACCCGAGAATCGAACCCGGGATCTTCCGATTGCCGGTCAGATATGATAACCACTACACCATGGTCCTCACTCGATCAGAAGTCGTAATTCTCCTTTACGTTAATTATACTGCGTGTTCTTTGCAGTTGAAATATATATATATATATATATATATATTATATATTACTGTATATATATTATATATATATATATACAGGGTGTCCCATAAGTCCGGCATCATAGGAGAAATTCATATTTTTCTATTTCTACAAACCATAATTCATATTTTTCTCTTTCTACAGGCCATAATGTCTGTGAGCAAGGAAGAACGAATCCAGATAATTCTACTCATAGGAAATCGGAGTCAAAGAGACTGCAACAAGTCTGCTAACACAACTCTGTGTTATTGGCTCGCGGTCTGGATGCAGTCTCTTTGACTCCGACTTCCTATGAGTAGAATTATCTGGATTCTTTCTCCCTTGCTCACAGATATTATGGCCTGTAGAAAGAGAAATATATGAATTATGGTTTGTAGAAATAGAAAAATGAATTTCTCCTATGATGCCGGACTTATAGGACACCCTGTATATATGTATGTGGGTGTGTATGCACGTATAGAAAAGCTTCTTATATATATTATATATATATATATATATATATATATATGATTTGTATGTATGTGAACTCCAAGGGGTAACCTAACCTGACGGCTCAGGCCCACCCTAAAAAAATATATATACGAGGGCCACTGAATATATTTTGTCCCACCTTTTTTTTTTCTTTCCTAGTTTCATTGTAAGTTCCAGAAATTTTGTGCACTAGTTACATACCTTTTTTACAAGTTTTTATTTTTCCACATACAGGGTGTCCCAAAAAAACTATATACTCTTTATAGCATCATATATTTTATAATTTAAAAAACAACAACAATATATTGTTATAGCAATTGCCAATGAAAGGTAAATTAGTAATCTAAGTGATCAAAATGTTATAGCGAGTTGTTTGCATATAAAATTTAATTAACTACGCCAAGTGCTCAAAATGTTCTCCGGCGGCATGAATGCACTTTCAATACAACAAAATCGTGTGGTCTGATGAAGCTACCTTCAAGCTGAATGGCACAGTAAATCGACACAACTGCAGGTACTGGTCACTTGATAATCCACACGTTTATGTGGATAAACATGTTAATTTACCAGGATTAACAGCATGGTGTGGTTTATCATCCAGGGGTTTGGTTGGACCATTTTTCTTTAATGGGACAGTTACTGGTGCCGCATATCTCGACATGCTGCGGACAGAAATTATACCTGCAGTTCGGAAGTTGTTTGGAAACGACGACTTTTACTTTCAACAAGATGGAGCCCCCCCTCATTATCATTGTGATGTCAGAAGGTACCTCGATGAAACGTTGCCTAACCGTTGGGTAGGACGAAGAGGAAGCGTTGAGTATCCTCCACGTTCAACGGACTTGACTCCACTTGATTTTTACTTGTGGGGCTACCTGAAGGATGCAGTTTATGGTACAAGACCTGCAACACTCGAACACCTTAAGGATGCAATTAGGGAAAAGTGCGGGACCATTACAGCATCCACATTAGTCCATGTCTGCGAATCAGTTAGTCGACGCATTCAAAAGTGCATTCATGCCGCCGGAGAACATTTTGAGCACATGGCGTAGTTAATTAAATTTTATATGCAAACAACTCGCTATAACATTTTGATCACTTAGATTACTAATTTACCTTTCATTGGCAATTGCTATACCAATATATTGTTTGGTTTTTTTTTAAATTATAAAATATATGATGCTATAAAGAGTATATAGTTTTTTTTGGGACACCCTGTAGTCTCCATCCCTTTCTACGGCTTTCCTCCGCCTCGAAACAAGGGCCTTTATTCCTTGCTGGTAAAAGTCCGCTGGAACTACCTCTTAAGCTCCTGAACAACCTCATCGTCACACTGAAACTTTCTTCCACGAATAACATCCTTCATTGATTGGCCCAAACAAATGGAAGTCTGAAGGTGCCAGATCCGGGCTGTATGGAGGGTGGGGTAACACAATCAAGCGCATTTCTGTGATGGTTTCTCTTGTTTGCAAACTGTTGTGTGGTTTTGCGTTATCGTGCAAAAGAAAGACGTGTTCCAGTTTTCCCTCCGGTCGACCTCGCTTTATACATCTCTGGAGTCTCTGTAGGGTAGCAATATATGCCTCGGAGTTGATTGTTTTTCCTGTCTTCATAATGTCCACCAGAATCATCCCTTTCATGTCCCAGAAGATGGTGGCCGTAACCTTTCCTGCAGAGGGAGCCATTTTGAACTTTTTCTTGCGTGGGGAGTCTGCGTGATACCACTCCATGGATTGGCGTTTTGTTTCGGGTTCAAAGTGGTGTACCCAAGTCTCATCCCCAGTCACAATTCGTGAAAGGAAGTCATCCCCTTCTGTCTCGTATCGAACCAACGACTCACACTTCCTTCACTAATTCCTAGCTCCAGTGATAGCTCCTTGTATGTGACGCGCCGATTTGATCGAATGATGCTGTTAGCACGTTGCACAGTATGAGATGTCACAGCCGATGCCGGGTGACCGCTGCGTGGCTCATCATCGAGGCTGGCTCTCCCTCTCTCCGATGATCTCACACGTTTAGACCAGCGTCCAACTGTGCTTCGATCAATAACAGCATCTCCATAAACGTTTTGTAGACGTTTGTGAATATTTTTTAACTGTTTCCTTCTCTGCGGTTAAGAACTCGATAACAGCTCTCTGTTTACGACGCACATCACTGTCAGACGCCATTTTCGAAACTGCGTTAACCATCGGTTTTATACAAGGGCGTTTAAAAGCAGTTTTATACAAGGAGGGGAGGTTCAAACTGGAAAAATCCGGTTATGTGAAGCGCAGAAAGTTCAAACTTACGGCCCAAAAGACATTCCAGCCCCATGGCCTATTATTTAGCTAAGAAAAAAAGGGGTGGGGCAAAATATATTGAGGGCCCCTAGTATTATCCCTGTTGTGCTCCTAATGTATATACATATTTTGTATTTCGATATATATTAAATAGGCAGAACGCTGCAGTTAGTGTTTCATTTACACCTTGTAAACAAACATTAATGGAAATGAAGGGCATATATATATATATATATATATATATATATATATATATATATATATATATATATATATAAGCGATACAGTGTGTGTGTGTGTGTATGGGTAATTCACCTTTATATGTACGTAAATAACTGTACAGCAAATACGACCGACTGCCTTCTAAGTCTGATGGCCGTGATGCTGAGGAATTCAAAATGCATCGAGATGTCGCAGTGAAAGGATCTCTCGCCTCCTTCTGGTGTTTTATTTTATTCTACCTACATTTACACACCCGCATGCATGCATGCATGTTCCATGCACGGTCTGTGTGTATCATAAAAAACTCAGGGGACCATTCTGAGTTCATTCCCATATATATATATATATATATATATATATATATATATATATATATATATATATAATATATATATATATTATATATATATATATATATATTAGGGGCACTCAATATATTTTGCCCTACCCTTTTTTCTTAGCTAAATAATAGGCCATGGGGCTGAAATGTCTTTTAGGCCGTAAGTTTGAACTTTCTGCGCTTCACATAACCAGATTTTTCCAGTTTGAACCTACCCTCCTTGTATAAAACCGCTTTTAAACACCCTTGTATAAAACCGATGGTTAACGCAGTTTCGAAAATGGCGTTTGACAGTGATATGCATTGTAAACAGAGAGCTGTTATCGAGTTCTTAACCGCAGAGAAGGAAACAGTTTGAAATATTCACAAACGTCTACAAAACGTTTACGGAGATGCTGTTATTGATCGAAGCACAGTTGGACGCTGGTCTAAACGTGTGAGATCATCGGAGAGAGGGAGAGCCAGCCTCGATAATGAGCCACGCAGCGGTCACCCGGCATCGGCTGTGACATCTCATACTGTACAACGTGCTAACTGCATTATTCGATCAAATCGTCGCGTCACATACAGAGTCATGCAAGAAGTAAATAGACACCCTTAATTTTATGGTAAAATGTATGCATCCACATTTTTTTGCCATTATTATGACTAATATTCGTTTCCTTTTTTAGATTGTAATATACCCATCGTAGAACATGCCTCGAACACAAGATTCCAAAGAAATTTCTGACTTTCAACGAGGACGGATTGTTGGTCAATCTGAGGGTGGACTGTCCCAGCGACAAGTAGCTAGGAATCTCGGAATACCCCTTTCTACTGTTAACAGAATAATAGTCCAATTTAAAGAAAAGGGCCATCAATTGAATCACGACCTGGTCGACCTGGGCCTTCTGACAGATGTCTTCGTTTTGTTCGAAGATCTGTTGAGAACAACCCTCGTTTAAAAGCTTCAGAAGTGGCAGAAAAACTCAAAATTAGCCCAAGAACAGCAGTAAACTATCTTCATCAGCTTGGTTATTATGGACGTGCAGCTATATCTTGTGTTCGAGGCATGTTCTAGGATGGGTATATTACAATCTAAAAAAAGGAAACGAATATTAGTCATAATAATGGCAAAAAAATTTGGATGCATACATTTTACCATAAAATTAAGGGTGTCTATTTACTTCTTGCATGACTCTGTACAAGGAGCTATCACTGGAGCTAGGAATTAGTGAAGGAATTGTGAATACGATAATTCAGCAACTGGGATAGTCAAAAGTGTGTTCACGGTTTGTTCCTCGCGAACTGACTGATGATTACAAAGCCCAAAGAAAAGAAATTGCTTCTGAGTCGTTGGTTCGATATGAGACAGAAGGGGATGACTTCCTTTCACGAATTGTGACTGGGGATGAATCTTGGGTACACCACTTTGAACCTGAAACAAAACGCCAATCCATGGAGTGACATTACGCAGACTTCCCACGCAAGAAAAAGTTCAAAATGGCCAGAGCTGGGCAATAAATACATTGAATGTATTTAAATACTAAATACATGGGAGAAATGTATTTAAATACTAAATACTAAATACATTTTACGAATGTATTTAGATACTAAATACAAAATACATCAATTGTATTTAAATACATTTGTAAATACATTTGTAAATACATTTTAAATACATACAAATTTTAACATATGCATTCACTAATTCATGAGTAACAACAATATAAAATGCTTGATAAAGGATAAAGAAATAGTACAATCTAATTTCCGATTATATATTTCCCTTTTTAGAGCAAAACAAAAACAAAAAAATTTAGAACTTACGATGTTCAACCAGTGACATATTATACTCATTATATCATTGCAAAATGAGTAACAATTAATGAGTAGATGAGACATAAACGTAAACATAAGACGTAAACATAAACATAAGGCACCTTACGAATTCTCTTTTATTTCACGGTTGCTGCGGATCAAAACCAATCTTTCAAAAGTTTTGTCTGAAAGAGAGTTTCTTTTGGGAGTCAAAGTGATTCCCGCGAATGAGAATATTCGCTCTACCGGTGCCGGAGATGGTAATGTCGTGTTATAGCGGAGGAACAGTCTTTTTATGAGAGGATGTTTTCCCAAACTGTTGATGGTCCGATCGGAATCTTGTAGAAATGCCAATACATTCATGTCTGCAGATGGTGCAATAGAGGACCTCGAAGACGAAGAGTTGTGGGCGAAGCCAAAGTACTCATCGCCGTCCGATGCACCACTAGATGTATTGTCATCTGCTTGCGGGTCTTGGTCGACAGTAGTGGCGGCACGGATTAAAATGCTTTTTACCATTCCTCGTTGAGTTTCGGAGTTCCAAGCCATGACACGCACACGATAAAGAAATCAACCGCTTTCGACTAAGAGTGGCACACAACTGATTGAACTGACACGTTGAAACATGAACCATGCTGTACTACACTGTCGACGCGTCGTACTGTGCTAGTACAGAACGTGTATTAAACCAGTAAAAGTATTTACATTTTTATATTTTGAGTATTTAAATACATTGTATTTAAATACTCATTAAAGTATTTAAATACTATATTTAAATACATGAAAAACAATGTATTTATAAATACAGTTCTAAATACACAAATGTATTTAAATACGTATTTAAATACAAATGTATTTAAATACTGCTCAGCTCTGAAAATGGCTCCCTCTGCAGGAAAGGTTACGGCCACCATCTTCTGGGACATGAAAGGGATGATTCTGGTGGACATTATGAAGAAAGGACAAACAATCAACTCGGAGGCATATATTGCTACTTTGCAGAGACTCCAGAGCAGACATGGGGTTGATTATTAATCATAATCAAATAATCATAATCTATGATGGTGATTATGCAATCATAATCAATTCATAATCAAAATTAGAAAATATATATAATCATAATCAAATCATAATCAAAATTTTAGAAAATATTATAATCATAATCAAATCATAATCAAAATTATGAATGTTATAATCAATGATTATTCAATGATTAAAGTGTGTTATGTAAAATGTAATAAACATATCACTCGTTCATTGTAACTTCACCATGTGATAATGATGGAAGAATAATTTTACGTAAGATGTTTTGTTTTGCGACTTTTTGAGTGTATATCTACTAGAATACTGCTGTATACACTGTACATTTATTCATTAACATATCCTGCTTGTATGCTATTACTTGTGATTCCATATTTAAATACACAATCAATATCTGACATGGTAATCATAATTTAATCATATTTAACTGTGGCAAACAAATTCAAATTTTAATCAACATCTTTAAGCCATGTAATCAATCTAATCATAATGAAAAATTTTAATCATAATCAAATCATAATCATAAATTTTTCGAGCCCACTAATCATAATCAATTCATAATCAACATTTTTGCAAATCCACTAATCATAATCAAATCAAAACAAAACAAAAAAAATTCGCACCCCACTAATCATAATCAAATCATAAGCAAATTTTGTAATCAGCCCCATGTCTGCTCCAGAGACGTATAAAGCGAGTTCAACCGGAGAGAAAACCGAAAGACGTCATTCTTTTGCACGATAACGGAAGACCACACAACAGTTTGCAAACAAAAGAGGCCATCACAAAAATGCGCTTGACCGTGTTACCCCACCCTCCATACAGCCCGGATCTAGCACCTTCAGACTTCCATTTGTTTGGGCCAATGAAGGATGCTATTCGTGGAAGAAAGTTTCAGAGTGACGATGAGGTTGTTGAGGAGGTTCAGAGGTGGTTCCAGCGGAACCCAGCGGACTTTTACCAGCAAGGAATAAAGGCCCTTAGTTCGAGGTGGAGGAAAGCCGTAGAAAAGGATGGAGACTATGTGGAAAAATAAAAACTTGTAAAAAAGGTACTTGTGTACAAAATTTCTGGAACTTACAAGGAAACTTGGAAAGAAAAAAAAAAGGGGACAAAATATATTGAGTGGCCTCGTGTGTGTATATATATATATATATATATATATATTATATATATATATATATATATATATATATATATATACGTACCAAAAACAAAAAATAATACAGTTAGTACAGAAGAATTCTATATGCAACAAAATACACAACATCTGTTTCATAATTATATACGCGGCAAATTGGAAATACATGCTCTAAGCTTTACCATGCTTAAATAAAATAGTAAACTCGCACGTAATCGAGTCCACATTTACATCCTCAGTGCTCTGTACTAAACAATAAATGTGATTTAACATTAATTTACCAATCAAAGTACGCGGGTATCTATATTCAATATAAAGGGCTTTCAACTCGTTTAATACTATTTTTGTACCCGCTTTACAATTGGGGCTCAAACTATCACGCTCTTTAAACGTGGATGGAATACAGTCAAAAGCACGTACAAAGATGACATTGTATGCTAGAACATCACTATTAAATTCAAATTTGTAAACACTCCTTTCCAAACGGGCGTTTATTCTTTCACCGTTGACCTTTTCAACTGCAAATTCTTCTTCACAACTCATATCGGCAATTGAAGTACGTTTCTAAATCGTGCCGACAACTGTGTCTTATAGGAAGAAATAATTCTTCAAGGTAAAGAGTGAAGGTGAGTTCAGCCCTGTACCGTTCTTGCCCTTTGTACCAAAGTTTATGATATTTCGAGGAGTCTGCACCTTCTAAATACGCAGCCAGTTCCAAACTATTCTCGCCTTGTTCGGCTCTACACTTGGTAAAATTTTTCATCAAACCAAGTTTGATATGGAGAGGTGACGAGAAAAATTTTGCTAGATGTACTAGGGTTTGATGGGCAACAGTTTTCTGTCCTGGAACCAAATTTTGTCGAAGTGGCCACTCTTTCTGTGCATAATGATTCTCTTTATCTCTGCTGACCCACTCGCAGAAGAAACAAGAAAATTTTGTGAATCCAAACTGTAACAAACGAGAAGTGCAATCACTTTCAGATCGCTACAGATATGCTAGGAGTGTTTATCATAGTCAGTATGTTTCAAAAGTATCTGCATATTGTTACATGATTCCTTCATATGAAATTTATGTGCAACCGGAGCCGAAGGATAGATATTACAGTTGTGCGATAGTACAACTTTCAAACTCATCTTTGATGAATCGATAAAAAGGCTCCATTCCTTAGGATTATGCTCTCAATCCTTAGGATTGTGCTTCTCCACCATGTCTTTGGTGGTTTTGGTACAGGCAAATCGTCACTATGTAAAAGAGGTCGCACGACTGAGAGTAAATTAGGATATTGAATTGCTTGTTTAGATTTGAGGAATGTCCACTTATCTTCGTTAAACATAAGTATCAATCAGTCGAGTGAGCTCTTTGTTCTCTCTATGCCATTATTACCCGCTTATATATATATATATATATATATATATATATATATATATATATATATATATATGTTATACTCTACTGATGCTTCGCGCATAACATATTTTACTCTCGATGATGATGAAGACGTCTTCGCAATATATTCTTCCTCAGGTGCCTTCACGTGAGTGCGTGGTTTAAGGGATCGATAATGGCAAAGAAACGTGTTGGCACAACTTTTTCCTTTACTTGATTCAAGAGTGCTTTTACAGTTGAAATTAAATTTATCGAATGTCAAGTTGTTATTGGATCGACTTTAAATCAAAGTTACCTTACTACTAGATTATATTAAATCTCTGAGTCGATAGACACGGACTTTTTCTATCGTTGCCTAAATTATCTCAAGACTTCTTAACACGACTCGAGCCCTGTACAGATTAATTATCTACGTAACTGGAGACTCGTGGTTAACGTAGTTTAATCTAATATCGTTTATTCGCTTCTCTTCTCTACGGATTGGGCCTTGCAGTCGCATCCCGGAGTTTCGAAATTAATCGCGCGGTGTCGGAATCTGATTCAAGGGCCTGGAGCTCCTCCTTATATATTAGAAAGGGCGGAAGTCCGACTGCGTCAACACAAGGTGGTCACATCATCGCTCTCTTTTTTATACTACAGTTCGCGTGTGATTTTTATTTGAAAGGAAATACTAAATGGATAATATAATTATTATATTAATTTAAGCCCTTTGTCCCGCTAGGATGCAGTTCCACTTCGAATAGGCGGATTCACTTATTTTAGATTTCAATTGGGGCCTAACTGGAAAAACGAATCTCTTCTTCCGTTTTAGGAATGTTTCCAGAGACACAAAGTACGTCAATTATATGAAATTAAATAAACTCTTTGTACTAATGGGTCGTGGTTCGATATAAACAGAATAATGAATGAACTTGAATTACATAGTACATGGCGTAGTTCGGTTCAAATGAAATAATGAGTTCCCCGTGAACTCGAAATGAAGGGAAATAATATAACATATATATATATATGTGTGTGTGTTATGATGTATATATGCAGTATACTTAAGTAATATATATATATATATACAGGGTGTCCCATAAGTCCGGCATCATAGGAAAAATAATAAAAAAGGCAAAACAAAAGCTTTTATTTACAGAACGTGCTCAATATGTCCACTATTGTTTTCAATACACAAATTCAGACGTGATACCCAGTCAGCAAGCACACGGTGAATGATGTCAGGAGTAATGGTGTTACATGCCCCAATAATGCGCTGCCGCAAATGTTCAACACTCCTAATTTTCTCTGCGTATACCAGCGCTTTCAAGTGGCCCCACAGATAAAAATCTAGTGGCGTGAGATCCGGGCTTCTAGCTGGCCATTCCACAGGCCCTCGAAGTCCTATCCAATGACCAGGGAATTGTTGGTACAGGTATTCCCTTACTTGGGTGCTGTAATGTGCAAGAACGCCGTCTTGCTGGAACCATGTTGGGAAATTTCCTTCTTCGTTCAAGACACTGGGAAATGCTTCCTCCTTGAGCATACGTAGGTAGGTGCCTCCAGTGACATGTTCATCGAAAAAGAGGGGGCCTATGATGCGATCATTCCAAATGCCACACTATACCATCACCCGAGATGCACCTTGTTCCTTTGAAGAGGTATACTAGTGAGGGTTGTTTTGAGACCAGTAGCGGGTGTTCTGTCGATTTGCCTCACCATTTCCATAAAAAACAGCCTCGTCACTAAACAGAATGGTGGACGAGAAATTGGCATCCTGAGCATATGAATTATGGTTTGTAGAAATAGAAAAATATGAATTTCTCCTATGATTGATGCCGGACTTATGGGACACCCTGTATATATATATATATATATGTGTGTGTATATATAAAGAACGACATATATATACATTTTAACTGCAAAGAACACGCAGTATAATTAATGTAAAGAACGACGCTTGTGTAGAAGAGCGTCCGCTCAAGAAGAGGAGAAAACGAACAAATGAAAAATGAGGCACCTCCCAGGAATTGAACCCGGGGTCATCCAATTGCCGGTCGGACATGCTATCCACTACACCAAGGTCCTCGATCAATCAGAAGCCATAATTCTCCTACATACGAGCGGAATCGAATGCCCTGAAGGGGCACCTTCTCATGCCGTACATATATACATTTTAACTGCAAACAACACGCAGTATAATTAATGTATATAAGGGGTTCCAAAAAACCTTAGTCCCCCCCCCTCCCATTTGCAGCTTACATGTTTACTTATATCGAAATAGTTTTTAGTGATTATAAAAATATATAAAATTCTTTATTTATTGCAGGTATTAAAATTACTCTAGCTGATAAAGTGATAATATAATGGCTTCTCAATTAATTGGTGATTCGGAGAGGCAACGTGTGATATATCGCATGCGAGCAATAACATTTCGGGAAGCTCGTGATGCTGGAGCCACCTTTATAACACGTTCATCGGTTGCCAAAAAGTTGCGAAGAAGTGAGGACTTCGTCAAAAAAAATTGGAATAAAACTTTGGATGAATGTGAAATGGATACAAACAAATCTGGGCGCCCAAATTTGCCACTCTCTCAGGAAACAAAGGACATCATTGAAAGCGGTACGCGTAAGCGGAAAAACAGCTGTGCTAAACTTTCTAGAGAGATCGAAGTGTTCAGAGGAAAGATCGTTAGTGGTGAGATCATTCGACTGTACCGTCATAGGCAAGGTTTAAAGCCTTGGCATGAACTTCCAAAGCCAAGAAAAACTCAACTTAACATCGATGACAGAATGTGGTTTGCCCATTAACTTGAAGATTGGGATGTGGATGATTTCATGCATTTAGCTATCTCCGATGAATTTTTTGTTTACGTAACACGTCGGCCTAACTACCAAAATGATCGAGTGTGGGCCACAACACCAGATGAAATCGATGACAATGAACATTATCGCGAATTATTATTAAAAAGTCCAGACTGTGTTGGTGTGTTTGTTTTGTTCAATGCAAAGAAGCTCATGTGGGTGCTGAAGCCAAATGGTCATAGTTGGGATGGACAGTATTTTCGTGATATTATTCTATCCCAGCATGTCATTCCTTTTCTAAGAAACCCAAACAATGTTATGGATGTCGATCAGGTCACACTTCTGCATGATAAGGCCCCCTGCTTTAAGGCATTAGCCACTCAACAGTTGTTGCGGAACCATGAGATCGATTTCTTTGGAAATGAAGAATGGCCAGGAAATTCTCCTGACCTGAACGTCTGTGAACACATTGGATCAGTTATAAAGGACAAGGTTCAATGTCTCTCGTTTCAAGAACCTGCAGCAAGTCGATTTTCGAAGGATACAGTGACGTAACACATTGAAACTGTTTTAGCAAATTTGCGTAACGATCAAGATCTATTCACGTCACTTTTGGCAAGCTACCCAAAGCGAATTCAGGCTGTCTTGAAAACCAATGGCGGGAACACCAAGTTTTAATTGTATCTCATTAAATGCAGGATTAAATTCTCTTTTGTAAGGTATGTTTAGTTTGAATATACCTCTAATGGTTTAGGCCATGGGCGAGGGGGCTAAGGTTTATTGGAGCCCCGTATGTACGGCAAGAGAAGGTGCCCCTTCAAGGGGGTTACCTTCTTTTCGCCGCGGTTGTTTCGCCGTGGTAGTTTCGCCGCAGTTGTTTCGCCGCAGATTGAATTCACCGTGAATTCATTCGACGCAGTGCTATTCGCCGCAGCCTAATTTTTCTAGATTTTAATTTAAAAGGCAAACATTAAAAATTCTCAAAATTTATTTGTTAAAAATGTACTCCAATTAAAAATTATATAAAATTTGATTATTAAAAGAGTACTCCTAATTAAAATTCATAAAATTTAATTAAGTTAATGGTTTGATTTTCCTACTCTAATGTCCTTGCTCCGATGCAAGTTCAGTTTTAAATTAAATAAAAATAAGAATAACTTAAAGATGTCCATTTAACTTTATTCTAAACATAATTTCTCATATGTGACTGTATACATTATATACTGTATTGCTCGAAAGGAATACGAGTTTCGATATTGCTTGGTAATGCTGCTGCGAGCTGCTTGTACCCTGATATGGGTGTATGGAATAATGCTCTGTGAGAAAAAGTTAAATCTTTTCTCACTTCCACTAAGCTTTACCCGAGACCTTAGAATGTATTGGGCATTGATTAAAATATATATATTATATATATATATGTTAAACACAGACCGTGCATGGAACAAGGACCTCTTCTGGGAAAATTAAATCCACTATAGTCCGAATAAGTAATGGTAAATGACAAATACCATAGTTTTTTTCCTTTTTCATGATTTTAGCCCGACGTGGGCAACAGGTCTCTCGCAAAGAGATCCCATAAATATAGCTTCCCTCACCAGCTATCTGCAAAGCAGACAGGATCCAGCTTTGGGACGTGGATCTAGGGTTTAAAGCAAGCCTAGATCCCTACACTCAGAACCTCTATATAAGTAAAAGACTCATTGCATTCACGTCGTGTTGAATAAATCAAAGAAAAAGGGGGTAACTATTGTATTTTTAGCCAAAAAAACCAAAACTTAAACCTCAACCGGGACATTGAGCGTCCACTTTTCAAGGCACGAAACACGTCCGTTTAGTATACACAAACTCAGAATGGTTCCCTGAGAACATTATATGTTAAACACAGACCGTGCATGGAACAAGGAACTCTTCTGGGAAAATTAAATCCACTATAGTCCGAATAAGTAATGGTAAATGACAAATACCATTTATTCAACACGACGTGAATGCAATGAGTCTTTTACTTATATAGAGGTTCTGAGTGTAGGGATCTAGGCTTGCTTTAAACCCTAGATCCACGTCCCAAAGCTGGATCCTGTCTGCTTTGCAGATAGCTGGTGAGGGAAGCTATATTTATGGGATCTCTTTGCGAGAGACCTGTTGCCCACGTCGGGCTAAAATCATGAAAAAGGAAAAAAACTATGGTATTTGTCATTTACCATTACTTATTCGGACTATAGTGGATTTAATTTTCCCAGAAGAGTTCCTTGTTCCATGCACGGTCTGTGTTTAACATATAATGTTCTCAGGGAACCATTCTGAGTTTGTGTATACTAAACGGACGTGTTTCGTGCCTTGAAAAGTGGACGCTCAATGTCCCGGTTGAGGTTTAAGTTTTGGTTTTTTTGGCTAAAAATACAATAGTTACCCCCTTTTTTTTGATTTATTCAACACGACGTGAATGCAATGAGTCTTTTACTTATATAGAGGTTCTGAGTGTAGGGATCTAGGCTTGCTTTAAACCCTAGATCCACGTCCCAAAGCTGGATCCTGTCTGCTTTGCAGATAGCTGGTGAGGGAAGCTATATTTATGGGATCTCTTTGCGAGAGACCTGTTGCCCACGTCGGGCTAAAATCATGAAAAAGTAAAAAAACTATGGTATTTGTCATTTACCATTACTTATTCGGACTATAGTGGATTTAATTTTCCCAGAAGAGTTCCTTGTTCCATGCACGGTCTGTGTTTAACATATAATGTTCTCAGGGAACCATTCTGAGTTTGTGTATATATGTATATATATTAGGGTGTCCCAAACTCATAGGGGGCCAAATTATTTTTCGGGATACAAATCCACTCGTGTTGCGTTCTTTTGATGTTTCCCATTAGAAGTCTTCCTGTAAAATTTCAAAGAGATCGAAGGAAATTTAAAGGTCCCGAACTTTGAACACTTTATTTCTCCTCTTAACTGAAAGGCAAATTAACTGAAATATTTCTCTCAAAAGTTCCATCACAAAGATGATTATACAAAATAAACATGTATTTTAATCTTAACACACAAACAACAATTTCAAAGCATCACATTTATGCATTTTAACTAAACACGTGTTTCATGAGATCCGTTTTTGTTCCCTTCCGGCTCACATTCCATCGGTGTGAGTGGACAGTTCGAAGGAGGAACTGGAGGTCTTCATCACGGCACAGAGGTTTGCTTGTGTATTTCTCAATGAGGGTGATGCCTCGCTCTGCTGCATCATTGACCACCATCAGTTCTGCAGCTCGGCTCTTCGCCAGACTGTAGTTTTCGTCAGTAGGCCATGTTTCAAGGTCTTTGGTGAGGAACGTGGGCTCAACTTGGAGAAACTGGAAGAGTGTGGTGGATCGATTCGTCACCCACGGACTTAAAGAGCCATCCACTTGCAGTCCCTTGCCTTGGACCCGTTTGAGTCCTTTCCCAGGGCGCTTTTTCAGGTTAGCCGTCATGTTACGCTTTTCATTGTCGTCAACTCTGTCATCAAACAGTGCAAGACAGATTAAGTCCTCCGAGATATACCACAGATGACGGAGCACAGCCCGGTAAGCTGTGTTTCCAACGTCCTTGTCAGGGTAACCTACAAGAAGATTGCACAGCCTAACGTCATTTTTGGGAGATTTGATGGAGATGGGAGCCTCGTGCCAGTGACGCACGTATACAAGGCTCACGAAGAGAGCCATACGGCGAACCCCTTGCAGTTCTTGGAGACGAAGTTCGGAGAACTGGGACTGCAGTAATGCTATTTTCAGGCAGTAAATAGCTTTGGCCATCCATCTGGCCTGATGGTAAGCCCCTGGAGGCCAAAGCTTGTAACGTCCTACGTCGTCTCCGAGGTACAAGAGGCTCAGTCGAAGTTCTTCATAATCCTCTCGAGGATGATTACCACTTCTTAGGGCATCGCGGAGATAGTCTATTACCTCAAGTCGCATTTGTGAAAGGCAAGCATTGTCATTTATGAAGGCTTTAGCCACCTCGTCCTTGTCAAATGCATCCAACTGACAGTGGTTCATTGATGGCCAGGCCTCCTTGAATCTCCTGAAAAGTGGGATTTGAGGACTTGGTGGTGTTCCTAAGCACACGACGAAGACATCCTTGAGAATCACTTCGTGAACGTGATGACGGCAAGCAAACCATAAAAGAGATCTTCCCAATGCCGCTTCCAAACGCGCACACGCACCTTGCACTATCCCTGTGTTTGATACCGTCGTGTCAAACACCATGCCTATGATCTTGTCCTCAATTCCGACTAGGGTGAGCGCTTGATGGACTGCTCTTGCCATTTGCTGTCCTGTGCCGTCTATTATTTTCGGTGCTCCTAATAGCTCTTCCACACCATCCCCAGTCACCACAACAGCAATCCGATCGACTGACTTACCCTCCTGTTCGATGTCAGTGAGTATCTTTGTGTCCCAGTGGATCTGCAGTCGAGGTGGAAGCTGCTCGAGGTGGCCAATAACATTGGTCCCTATCATTGTACGGGCCTTTTGTCGGAAGCGGTGAACCGTGCTCTTTGATGGAACACTGTCAGGACCGAGAGCTAGGGATTTTGCAGTCGCAGCAAACGCTGATGTTGCCTGTCGAACAGAAAGGCCCTCGCGATCCCAAGTTGATGCCAGGTCAAGATCACTCAGACTTTCTTTTAGTCTGTCATGTTTGGGAGCTTTCGAAGGTTTAAGTCCACAAGTGACGGCTTCGTTTCCACTGTCAGCTGACGATGTGCTGGAACTGCTGTCGGTAGCCTCTTCTGTGACTCCTACAGCTAGAGCCTCCTCCGTTTGACGCCGGTGTGCCCGCTCAAGAGCTCTTTCCCTTTCCTGTCTTTTCATTGTGGCTGCATTATATTTTCTATCTTCACCTCCCATGTAACTCGTATGTCGATCTGCCCTTTGGGAAATGAGGAATTCCTTGTCTTCAAGAGGGATATCTCCCCGATCCAGAACGTCTGAGCGGGCGACATCAAAAATATCCTCCATATCAGCCAAGAATACATCCCGCTGCATATTGTAAGTCATTCCAGTCTTGTTCTTTTTATGCAAATTTCGATACCTCTGAACCAAAGCTTTCAGTTTAGTCGAGACATGAACGGAGGTTGTTGCCAGATTCGAGTTGGCTCTAGCCCAGATTTCTAATACAGCCGATATTACAGCCTTGACACTGTTGGAATCTGTCTTCTTTTGGTTGCGGTGATGGTAGAAGAAAAGGAGCAACACGTCCATATTACTTGGTGATCGAGATTTAGGCAGCTCTGCTATCGGAGACCTCTCAAGAAGCCACAACTTGATGTTTGATCTTGTCAACGCCATAATGATCAATTCTGAAAACCAAAAACATATCATCAAACGTCGGGACCTCTAAATGTCATCTGATCGAGTTGAAAATCACACAGCCAATGCTTTAGCCCAAACCACATCCGGGCATGACACGAGTGGTCAGATCGTCTTAAGAAAAAAAATTGGGACACCCTAATATATATATATATATATATATATATATATATATATATATATATATATGTGTCACAACCATGCGACCTGCCATTTCTATGGTTGAGCGATATCCATGTTTGTGCTATTAGAAATTCGGGATCACCTGAAGATCAGGGTCCCCAGCCTTCTTTAGTTAGCCTTATAAGGCTAACTAACGAAAATATCACGACTTAACCTAACCATTCGTTAGGTCTACTGTACACCCTTGACGAATGGTTAGGTTAGGTCGTGATATTTTCGTTAGTTAGTCTTATAAAGCTAACTAAAGAAGGCTGGGAGCCCTGATCTTCAGGTGATCCGACTTGCTCAAAATCACAATGAATAGAAAGGGGATTAACGAATTTTTAATGTTTGCCTTTTAAATTAAAATCTAGAAAAAATAGAAAAATTAGGCTGCGGCGAATAGCACTGCGTCGAATGAATTCACGGCGAATTCAATCTGCGGCGAAACAACTGCGGCGAAACTACCACGGCGAAACAACCGCGGCGAAAAGAAGCATCCCCCCCTTCAGGGCATTCGATTCCGCTCGTATGTAGGAGAATTACGGCTTCTGACTGATCGAGGACCTTGATGTAGTGGATAGCATGTCCGACCAGCAATTGGATGATCCCGGGTTCGATTCCTGGGAGGTGCCTCATTTTTCATTTGTTCGTTCTTTCTCCTCTTCTTGTGCGGACGTTCTTCTGCACAAGCTTCGTTCTTTACATTAATTATACTGCGTGTTCTTTTTAATTAAAATGTATATATGTACGGGATGAGAAGGTGCCCCCTCAGGGCATTCGATTCCGCTCGTATGTAGGAGAATTACGACTTCTAACTGATCGAGGACCTTGGTGTAGTGGATAGCATGTCCGACCGGCAACTGGATGATCCCGGTTTTGATACCTGGGAGGGGCCTCATTTTTCATTTGTTCGTTCTTTCTCCTCTTCTTGTGCACACGCTCTTCTACACAAGCGTCGTTCTTTACATTAATTATATTGCGTGTTTTTTGCAGTATATATATATATATATATATATATATATATATATTATATATATATATATATAGTATATACTGCATGTTATGAGGTGTATATATATGCATATATATATATATATATGCATATATATATATATATATATATATATGCATACAGTGTAGTGTCCCCCAAAGCGGCAGGGAATCTATTAATCAGTGAAGGAAAATAGCTTGGTTGCCAGGGAGCCAAGACTTTTTAAACAGCTTCCAAAGAAACCCAGGAGCGTCACAGCAGGCAAAGTTAAAGTCTTCAAAAGAAGACTAGATGCTTGGCTCAGTACGGTACCATATGAACCGGGTATACCTGGTTATGCGTGGCAGAGAGTGCAAGAGAACAAATCGCTCCTTCACCAGGCCTGGAGTAAAGGCCCCCTCCCCCAGCATTGTCTGTGTGTGAAGACAAACCAATGCACGGAGCTGCTACGAGGTTGCAAAATGTGTGTGTGTGTATATATATATTAGTGTGGACCGGATATCCACCTCCGCATCATTTTTAACATCCGTATCTGCACTTCTGACTGCGGATGTTATGCGGATATTACCTCTAATAAATTATGCAATTTACGTAAAAATTAAATTAGCTTATAAAGTAACTTATAAGGCCCAGTCATACGCATTTCATGTAAAGAATTAATTATTAATGAACAAACAAATATATAAAGCTCAAAATATAAATAGCTGGTAACACAGAAAATTGAATGAAACTTGTTTCATTGAATTTTCTGTGGCTGAAACTCTTGACAAAGTTATTATTTTTATCATAATGAAAACATTAATATTAATTCTTATGCATTGCTTGCCATGATAGTAATATCACGAAATTTGAAAAATTCTGTCATATATTCATAATTCTATATTATATTGATATATTAACTAAATATCCGCATCCGCATCCGCGGATATTGAGATTAAAGATCCGCATCCGCAGATGTTGAAAAACTGACATCCGGTCCACCACTAATATATATATATATATATATATATATATATATATATATACATTTCAACTGCAAAGAACACGCAGTATAAATAACGTAAAGAACGACGCTTGTATAGGAGAACATTCCGCGCAAGATGAGAAGAGAACGAACAACGGTTACCTCATTTTTTCATTTGTTCGTTCTCTCTTCTCATCTTGCGCGGAATGTTCTCCTATACAAGCGTCGTTCTTTACGTTATTTATACTGCGTGTTCTTTGCAGTTGAAATGTATATATAGATACGGCATGCGGGAGGTGCCCCCTTGGGGCATTGGTTTCTGCGCGTATGTAGAGGAATTACGGCATTTGTTCGAGTGAGGCCCGTGGTGTAATGGTTATCATATCTGACCGGCATTCGGAAGATCCCGGGTTCGATTCCCGGGTGGTTACCTCATTTTTTCATTTGTTCGTTCTCTCTTCTCATCTTGCGCGGAATGTTCTCCTATACAAGCGTCGTTCTTTACGATATATATATATATGATATAAGCAATAAAGGAAGATCCAAAATACTTCTATAGCTATGCGAAAAGGAAAACAAAAATACGCGCCGCTATCGAGTCCTTAAGGAAGAGAAATAATGAACTAACAGACGATCTAAAAGAAATATCTGAAACATTGAGAGCCCAGTATGAATCAGTTTCCATTACCCCAAAAAGTGACAAAGCGATACCTGACATAGATGCATTCTTTGAAGAGAAATTGCAAGAAGAGTGTATAAAAGACTGATTTTACCCCACAAGATGTAGCGAGAGCTATAGGACAAATGAAACCACATTTAGCTGCAGGTCCGGACAACTGGAACGCATTATTGATTAAAAATTGTAAAAATGAAATAGCTACACCTTTATAGTGGATATGGAGAAGATCCTTAGACACTGGGGAAATACCGAGCATCTTGAAAAGAGCAGACATTGTCCCTCTATATAAAGGAGGGGATAAACCTCAAGCAAAGAATTATAGACCAGTGCCATTGACGCCCAACCTCACCAAAGTATTTGAAAGAATAGTCAGAGAGAAAATCTACGATTTCTTGGAGACACTGGAAAGATTCAACGAAAATCAGCACGGATTCCGATCAGGTAGATCATGCCTATCGCAACTAATAGGGGCATTATAACAATATCCTAGATGCACTGGAAGACAATGACAACTACGATGTCATATACACGGATTTTGCTAAAGCTTTCGACAAATGTGATCATGGTATACTGTAAGAACATAAAATAAAATATATTGGAATAATAGGCAAAGTGGAAAAATGGATCTGCTCCAGATAGACGGGAAATTTAGAGAAGCACGAAAACGATCGATCTGGAGGTAATAATGACCGATGATGCGAAATTCGAAACACAAAATCAGATAGCGATAAATAAAGCAAAAAGAGTCGCGGGACAGGTACTAAGAATGTTCAAAAGAAGGGCCAGGCAGTAATGATTCCCTGCTAAAAACACTGATTATACCAAAATTTGAACACCGCTCAGTCTTGACGTCCCCATAAAAAAAACAAGAAACTAATAGACTAGAAGAAACGCAGAGACATTTCACAGCAAAGATTGATGGCTGCAGAGAGCTCAACTACTGGGAAAGACTATGTAAACTAAATCTGTACTCCCTGGAAAGAAGAGAGAGGTACACCATACAGAAAATGATCGAAAACCTGATACCAAACCTCAAACTAAACCCAATTACTATTCAAACAACACTGGAAAATAGGAAAGGCAGGATGTGTACTGTAGGGTGGATCGATTTTACATTTTTTTCGATTTCCATATTCTAATAGAGACAAAAACTTGCGCATGCATGAGAAAATAGCCTCTACAAAATCTTAGCTTAATAGGTAATCATCTTCTGCCCCCGGCAGAGCGATGAAAATCATATTTTAGAGTCAAAAACGTATTTTTAAACCCTAGCCTAGAGTCATAAAATTTTGCGTGTGTGTTATTTCATGCCTAAGCAACGATATAAATGCTATGGGAAATATATAAATGCATTATTTAAGACAAAGAGCCGATCTGAAAATATGTATATTATACATATTTTCAGATCGGCTCTTTGTCTTAAATAATGCATTTATATATTTCCCATAGTATTTATATCGTTGCTTAGGCATGAAATAACACACACGCAGAATTTTATGACTGTAGGCTAGGGTTTAAAAATACGTTTTTGACTCTAAAATATGATTTTCATCGCTCTGCCGGGGGCAGAAGATGATTACCTATTAAGCTAAGATTTTGCAGAGGCTATTTTCTCATGCATGCGCAAGTTTTTGTCTCTATTAGAATATGGAAATCGAAAAAAATGTAAAATCGATCCACCCTAATGTGTAGTGTTCCCAAAGTAAAGGCCCGACAAGGGACCTCTTCAACACTGAAGGAAACTAGCTTGGTTGTCAGGGGACCAAGACTTTTTAACCAGCTCCAAAGGACCTCAGAAACGTTACAGGGATCAAAGTTGAAGTCTTCAAGAGAAGACTAGATGCTTGGCTCAGGACGGTACCAGATGAGCCGGGTGTACCTGGCTATATACGGTGGAGAGCGCAAGAGAGCAACTCGTTCTTCCACCAAGCCAGGTCTAGAGCTTGACCTTCGTGTGAAGAGCGACCAACATACGGAACATCAATGAGGTCAACGAGGAGGTACATCTTTCTTAATGCACGAATGTCATATTCATACTGAATACACCCAGGTGTAGGATTTATATATTACTTACTTTATGAGAGTTCGAACGACGATTCAGGGTCAACCTGCGGACGACCCCTTTGCAGCACCCCGCCTTATATATATATATATATATATATATTAGTGGTGGACCGGATGTCAGTTTTTCAACATATGCGGATGCGGATCTTTAATTTCAATATCCGAAGATGCGGATAGTTAGTTAATATATCAATATAACATAGAATTATGAATATATGACATAATTTTTCAAATTTCGTGATATTACTATTATGGCAGGCAATGCATAAGAATTAAAATTAATATTAATGTTTTCATTATGATAAAAATAATAACTTTCTCAAGAGTTTCAGCTACAGAAAATTCAATGAAACAAGTTTCATTCAATTTTCTGTGTTACCACGTATTTATATTTTGAGGTTTATATACAGGGTCTGTAAAAAAAACTAAGCCAATTTGAAATCTCTATAAAATGCACAATTTGATAGAGATTTCAAATATTTTTTTATACTAAATAAATAAAAGGCTCATAAATAAATAATCTGTGATAATTTTATAACTTTATTTTAAATATTTTAGGAGTTATGCGGCTATTTCTACAGATTGCGAAAATTTCAGTTTTTCTCATTATGTAATATCTTTTTTTCTCTTTTTCAGAATTTGTTTAGATTTAAAATTTTTCGTGAATACCTCTAAATATGCCATTCTCACATGAAGATAAAATAATTATAAAGCATTATAGAGTTGAAAAAGGTTATAGTGCAAGGAAATTACTTTCTGAATTCGATTATAAAGGAGGGACTAGATCAGGTTTAGATTACTTATTGAGAACTATCGATGAAACAGGAAGCATTGAAAGGAAGGTTGGTAGTGGGCGACCAAAATCAGTTAGAGTAGATGAAAATATTCAGAAAGTGGAGGAACGTATCCTTAGTCAAGAGGATCGACCTGGTAGCCACATGACACCTGCTCAAATATCAAAAGAACTAGAAATATCAGAATCAAGCGTAAGAAGGATTATTAAATCTGATCTGCAATTTAAACCATTTAAAAGAGTGCATGGACAAAGTGATAGAAATGCAAGGGAATCATATTGAACAGTTCTTTTAATTTTATTAAACTAAAAATTATCTACAGTATATCGTAAAAAAAAAAAAATTTCATGTTAAGTAGGAGAATCTCACTTTTTAGTTAATTATTAATAAAATTAACAATTCTGAAGATATCGTCATAAAAATTTAAAGAATAATAGGTGGTTACCTATACTTTGTGTAAAAAATTCAACTTAATTAGATAAATGGTTTTGTTTTAATAAAGGTTTGAATTTGGCTTAGTTTTTTTTGACAGACCCTGTATTTGTTTCGTCATTAATAACACTGTACAACAAATTTTCGGTTCAGAAAAAAAACGGGAATAACATTCGATCATTCTTAATATTTCGAGTGTGCTGATTCCAAATCTGAAAATAGTTTTTTCTATCACGTCACGTTTTTTTGTAATGACTGCTTAAAATCTTCATACCAAAAAATAAGAATATATTGATAAACAGATAGGCTTTATCATATGGAACAGTTTAATTATTGCTATACTTCAACATATATGCACAAAATTAACATAAACTCTCGTATTATACTGTTTTCAATTCATTATTTGTATTTATGCTGGCGTTTGTGTGATGCTTCTGGTTGGTCACGCTTTAAATTCCAGCAGAAATCGGCCAGCATAGCAGGACTCCACTTCCCTTTGTATCGGCTCTCCATTGTGGCTATATCCTGATGGAATCTCTCCCCGAGTTCGTTGCTAACAGCAGATGCGTTTCCCGGAAAGAATGAGAGATGTGAATGCAAAAAATGAATTTTCAATGACATCTTACATCCGAGACGTTGGTATGAGTTGATAAGTTGATCCACAAGTGCAGTATAGTTGTCGTATTTAGTCTTTCTTAGTAAACCTTTGCACACGTTTTTGAATGCACGCCAGGCTGCCAACTCAACCTCATCTATCACCGCTTCAAAGTGTTCGTCTAGCATGAGTTGACGAATTTGAGGGCCGACGAATATGCCTTCTTTAATCTTGGCATCACTTATTTTTGGGAATTTTTCCTTTAGATATTTGAAGGCAGGCTTATCCTGTTTCAACGCCTTTGCAAATTGTTTCATCAGCCCTAGTTTTATGTGAAGTGGCGGCAAGATAACCTTTTCCTTTCGTACTAGTGGTTCGTGAATAACATTGTGAGATCGAGGTGAGGAATTGTCTCGCGGCAGCCATACTGAGCGTGTGTAGTGTTCAAATCTTGCTCGGCTATCCCACTTGCATAGGAAACACATGTATTTCGTATAGCCAGTTTGCAATCCATTGAGAATAGCCACAACCTTCAAATCTGCGCAGATAAGCCATTCATGTTCATTGTATTTTGTACAGTCCAGAATAAAAGCAACATTGTCATACGTTTCTCTCAAGACGGCTGAATGAGCGATCGGAACAGAAGGCATTGTGTTCCCATTGTGTAGCAGTACACCCTTAACACTGTAGAGCAGTGGTCGGGGAACAGGGGTAAATTACCCCAAATGGGGTAAATTTAAAAATTTTGGGGGTAATGCGTGCGGTATGAGACACTCTTCCCTCAGAGCCTCAGTCGTGTGTATGGTATCATGAAACGAAGAGGTGCTTTTAGTGCTTGACACTTTGTGCTGATATTTTTTTCGTATATTTTAATTTTATTTTGTTACATAAATGTGGCGTTATTCTAAATTTTAGAATATTACGAATTTACGTCCTGATTTTGATGTTGTTGTATCAAAAATGAAACAGCATCATTTTTCCAAAACCTGAAGTGATGTTTTGAATGAAATTCTTCAGTTCTTCAATCCTTTTTACTAATTTTGTTTGTGTGCTATTCTAATGCCAGCATGTGTGGCTTTTTTTCATTTCTCCATAATAATGGATCCAATAAACATTTTTTGAATTTGAATTTTTTGTATACCATATGCAACAATTTTAAGAGCAATTGGCTTGTTTTTGTTTACTTTGAAGTCTGGGGGTAATTTCATTTTACTCAAATAGATTTTTGGGTAATACCCAAAAAAGTTCCCCGACCCTTGCTGTAGAGAGATGCATCAATGAACAATCTCCACTGATTCGGTTCATAGCACAAACCCAGAGCATCGAACAGACCATGTATATCAATGCAATAACAAAGATTGTTCTTCATTGTGAAATATTCCTGCAAATCCAAGGAGCGCTTTCGGAATGCTGTAATTCGTACGTCTTCCGCCAGCAGATTCCATTCTTGTAGACGTGAGGCCAGCAGTTCACTTTGTTGCTTGGTAAGTATTAAATCACGGACCATAACATTGAGTTCAGGCTGCCTGATGAGATGATGTTCTTTCTTGGTCAAATAACTTTAATAAAAGAAAACAAAAGAGGATATACGTTTAGGAATGCTCAACAACGTTCGACATAATTCCCACCTATCTCTATACACTTTTCTAAGCGATGTTTCCAGCGTTCCAATCCATTTTTATAAAATTCAGAGTTTTTCGACTGAAACCATCTCAAAACTGCTGTTCTGGCATCTGCTATCGAGTCGAAACGCGTTCCTTTTATGTGATCCTTCAATTTTGGGAATAAAAAAAAGTCGGAAGGGGCTAGATCCGGACTGTAGGGGGGTGAGGTATGATTTCCCATCGAAATTCCCGTAACACGGCTCTTGAGGCATTTGCAGTGTGAGCAGGTGCATTGTCGTGATGGAAAAGCACCCCGCGATGAAGTTTACCAGGTCTTTTTTCAACAAGCTTATCTTTCAGCTTCCTCAAAACATTTTCATAATATTGGGCGGTGACTGTTTTTTGTCCTTCAAGAAAGTCCACTAAAATTATTCCTTCACAATCCCAAAAAATTGTAGCCATTACCTTTTTAGCTGATCTTTCTGCTTTAAATTTGATTGGGCCATCTGATCCTCTTGGGAGCCATTGTTTTGACTGAACTTTGCTTTCCGGATCATACTGATAAATCCAGGTTTCATCCCCTGTTACAAGTCTATGCATAAAACAATTTTCATGAACTTCCATTCGATTCAAAAGATCAACAGAAAGACTAGCCCTTTGGTCAAACTGTTCTTGGCGCAACGCTTTAGGCACCCACCGAGCAGAAAGTTTGCTAAGTTCTAAGGTATCCACCAAAATGGAATGAGCAGAACCACGAGAGATACCCACCTCATTGGCTATTATTTCACAGGAAATTCGACGATCTTTTTCGACTAGTGACCGAACAGCAGCAACAGTTTCTTCATTAATTGATGTTGATGGCCTTCCACTCCTTTGGTTATCATTAAGAACCTCTTGACCCGTTTTGAATCTTTTGATCCAGTCATAAACGACTGATTTCTTAGGTGATTCATCTCCATAAACTTCACGTAAGGCATCAAGTATTTGTAGTGGTTTCCATTTAAGTTTTGTTAGGAATTTAATGTTAGCTCTCCACTCGAATTTTGAGATTTCCGTTGCCATGAAAAATAGGGTTCTTTTTAACTCCGTCTTAAAGCACTGTCACCAAGGTTGTGTAAGTCTTAGCATGGCCTAATATGTATGAAGGTCCAAATTCATGTCAAAACAAGAATTCATTAAATTCTGATTTGAAATGATTGAATTATTAAACTTTTCCGGAAACTTTTTGGATTCCCTCGCCTTTTTCACTTTTCTGTTGCAACCTTTTATGTGAGACAATAGACATTGTTGACTACTTAAGATAGCATAATTGTGTAATACATTATGCAGAGCAGGATATGCTAAAATGTGCTAAAAACACCAAATTTGACGTATATTCAGAAAAATAAAAGATTCAAACCTGTGATGTTCGTTAAGCAGAAATAGCAGTCAGTTGAATGGTCCAGCGGCTCTCTCCATACCATTGGGACACCGAATCCCAGACCAGGACCGGTGCCTTTGAACCATGCAGATAACGAGCTTGTACATCTCACACGGCAGATATGAGGCGCCCAGTGCTTGTCCTGATCACCAACTTTGCATGCGAAGTATAACACTGTGTAACACTGATTCTGTTTATATAGAATTTTTTATGTTTTTATATGCATTTGTGGGCGCTGAGTCCAAATCTGGCCTAGGTTTGTATGTATCATGAATGGTTTCAGAGATAATCCATTTTTCATGTTTTACCAGTATAATGTTATTATGGGCGCAGGAATATCAGAATAATCAGGAATTGTTGAGAACAATCCGGATGTTCGTTGACAGTTTCTTGCTCTAGAAATTGCCCGAAACTTCCACTGTGCTATATAAAGAAGAGCGCAGAGTCTGAGAAGTCAGTAAGTGTGAGCACACAAAGAAAGCAGGTTGTTTGTCTGATGGTTACCAGCACTGAGGTACTGTGTTTCTGTGCTTCTCTGTGCTGACGATTTGAGTGTTATCGATCCTTTTTTATTGCGAACATTATTTCAGTGTTGTGAATCCATCTTTTTTCTGGAATCTGTAATTTGTTGCAGATTTAACAACTCTTCTCTCTATATCTGCAGGTTATGATTAATGTAGTACAGTTTGGTAAAGAGAATGGCAACTAGAGCTTGTAAACACGCGCCGGATATATTCTGCTATGTTTGTGGGTATTACATAGGCTCCAAGCAAGTATCGCACAAGATTGTGAAAGGCACCAAGTTCTGGATCGCGGATCGGCTCTATTTTGGTATGCCTATGGGTGACCAAGATAAGCCCTGGGCACTCCATGTGATCTGTGGAAGCTGCCGCTCCACACTTGAAGGGTGGCTGCGGGGAGTACGCAAGGCAATGCCCTTTGCGGTACCCAGAATATGGAGAGAACCAAAGAGCCACCACGACGGTTGCTACTACTGCATGGTAGATGTTTCTAAGTACAGGAAAGTTAAAGGAAGGCAGACTCTTCAGTATCTAAGCATAGCGTCGTCCATAGCTCCTGTACCACATGGCGAAGGTCTTCCAATACCATGTCCACCAGAACAGGTATCTATTCATTACTTTACCTTCTGTATTTACAGACTGTGGGTCATTATGTGTCGATTTTTCTTAGTGCCGATGCTCTTCTACATATATAGATATGCCTATATTTTGTTTCTTTGCTTTGCAGGTTAAAAATGAGGATGCAGCTAGCTCATCTGAGATGTCGGCTGGTGAGGACAGTCATGATGAAGAATATACAGTAACTTTCAGTACAAACCCTCACTTTCCAAATCAGAGGGAATTGGACGACTTAATTAGAGATTTGGGTCTGACGAAATCAGGGTCTGAGCTTCTGACCTCCAGACTCAAAGAGTGGAATTTGCTTGGAGAAGGCTGCAAGAGCACTGTATACCGAAAGCGGCATGAAGAGTTTGCAAGGTTCTACGATGTCAATGGCTCTCTCTGTTATTGCAGCGAGGTTAATGGTCTATTCACAGCTATTGGGTTAACACATATACCCTCAGAGTGGCGCCTGTTTATTGACAGTTCAACTCGGAGTTTAAAAGCTGTTCTACTCCACAATGGGAACAAATATCCATCTATACCAGTTGCACATTCTGTTCAAATGAAAGAGGACTATGAAAATGTCAAACAACTGCTCATTCAAATCAGGTATGAACAATATAACTGGGACGTGTGTGGTGATTTCAAAATGATTGGTTTCCTGTTAGGTTTACAAGGAGGGTTTACTAAATATTCATGTTTTCTTTGCCTGTGGGATAGCAGGGCTTCAACTGAGCACTATAAAACAGTTCAGTGACCTCCACGTGAAGGACTGCAACCAGGAAAGTACAATGTACTCAGGGAACCTCTTGTGAAGCCTGACATAGTTCTGCTACCACCTCTCCATATTAAGTTGGGTCTGATTAAGCAGTTTGTAACTGCGTTAGATTTTGGAGGGGAAGTTTTCCAACAGATTCGGATCATGTTCCCTAAACTCTCTGAGGCCAAAGTCAAGGCTGGCATCTTTGTAGGACCACAAGTCAAGGCGCTGTTGAATTCAAAGAACCTTGAAGCCAAGATGACTCCGATCGAAAAAGAGGCTTGTGTGCTTTCCGTGATGTGGTTTCTGGGTTTTTAGGCAACCATAAAGCACCAAACTATAAGGAGTTAGTGTCAAACTTGATTAAGTGCTATGGCAAAATGGGGTGCCGTATGTCTTTAAAATTACATTATCTGCATTCACATTTAGACTTTTTTCGTGATAACCTGGGCGATGTGAGTGAAGAACATGGCGAAAGATTCCATCAAGATATTCAAACGATGGAGAAAAGGTACCAGGGCCATTGGGATGCTTCCATGATGGGAGACTACGTATGGTCGCTGATCAGAAAGGATAAGAATGTTCATACGCGGAAGTCGCGTTCTTCAGTGCATTTTTAAGGAACGCACACTGCATAACGAGGCTTGCTATTCTCTTATCGGTTCTCCTCATGATATATATTATATCCTTTGCACCATTTTGGGTTTGTCAAACAATTTTGGCTCAATAAACATTAATTTCCAATAGTGTTTTTATTTCCAGAAAATATTTATGTTAGCCTTCTTTATATACTTTGCCATATGAAAAGTGTGATAACCTATATTTTTGAAACGGTTGATGATAGAGCAAAACCAATATCATTTTTGGAATCAGCGCCCCGAAATCCTTAAGAAACGACAGAAAAATCACAATAAACAGAAAATTTTTCAAATTTTGTTACCCAGTGTAATTCATAAAGCTTTTTCACATGAGAAGTCAACTTTCTTTTATACTGTTTTAACGTTAGTGTCCCACAAATATAACAAAAACTGTCTGGCGAATTTTTTCACTCTCTAGGCATTGTAGCATAACATCAACAAAAACCTGTAAAATAAGAAAATGATACATCAATTTGCAATTTCACACAATATAGATGTTGTCGGTGAAATATACATAATTTGATAGCTGTTATTCAGTAATACTCACTTATAGCACCAATTTATGATAAAATATGGCTGACAATTTTTTTGTTTTAAATGATTAATGAAAGAAATTTTTCATAAAATCAAAGTGGAAACACAGAGCCGAACACCACCACCACAGCATATGCATGACTGAACAAAATGTAAAAGATGCGTTCAGAGAATCAGTGGTTCTCAAAATGATACAATGAAATAGGGTCATTTTCATAAAATCGGAGCATTATTTTCGTAATCTACGCATATAATTAGCCATAAAAATGACGATCTCATTTCCGTTTTTTTTTTCACTGTTGTACAGTGTAATTAATACTTTACATGAAATGTGCATGACTGGGCCTTATAAGCTAATTTAATTGTAAATTGCATAATTTATTGGAGGTAATATCCGCATAACATCCGCAGTCAGAAGTGCGGATGCGGATGTTAAACATTATGCGGATATCCGGTCCACCACTAATATATATATATATATATGCGCCTCGGTGGTGTAGTGGTTAGCGTCGCTGACTACTAATCCATCGGCCCTGGGTTCGAGACCCGACGGCAGCCGGCGCACAGCAAAACCCAGCTGTTCATCCTTCCACACAATAAAGAAAAGTGGTTGGTAGATAAATGGGTACTCTAGGTGGCCTAGTGGTTAAGACGCTGGGCTGCTGATGGGGCGTGGTTCAGATTCCACGTTAAACTGTAGGTCTAAGGCGGAGTGGAAAGCTTGACCTTCGTCAGAATGAACAATTCGGGCGGAAGTTAACCAAAGGTAAGGTATTATATATATATATATCAAAGAAAGAAAGAACTTAGCAAAGCAAAGAAAATAGAAATAGTAATACTTCATTAATGAAATTTTCGCAACAGTAACTTTTCAGAGGAGGCATGGGAGGGCGGGCCTCCTCTGTTTTTATCAATATAAACTATGAAAAAGGATTTTATTGATAGTATTAATTCTATAGGATTGTGACATGCAGAAAGTAGGGCATCTAACACTTTGTAATCTAGGATCACTGAAAGAAAGCCACTCCAAAAGTTTCTAGTAAACAATGCCACCCTAAAAAATGATCAAGTAAACAATGCCCCCCCCCCCACCAAAAATCACTAAAGTAAGGAATGTAAGTAAAAACACCTTCATAAGGAATTGTTTATTATTTATTACTGTATGCCCTTGATGATTGGTTAGGTTAAGTCATGATATTTTCATTTAAACTAACTAAAATATCACAACTTAACCTAACCTAACCTAAATAATCTACCTACCTAAATAACTTACAGATCAATGAAAGAAAGCCACCCCCGAATTGTGTCAATGAAAGAAAGCCACCCCCAAACGAGTCGGGGGTGGCTTTCTTTCATTAATCCGTAATCTATTCTATTTATATTGTGTATATTATAGACAATTTTGGGCCTCCCTACTTTCCCTGACCACCAGCCGACTCTGGTATGGGCTGATAAGGGTTGGGAATGTTAGAATTTGAATACACACATACTGTATGAACGTGTAACGGCATAGTATGAGCTTAACAAACAATCGTACGACGGAAGAAAAAATAAATAAATAAATAAATGAATAAAAATAAAAATGTAGACGGAAATGGAACGACTTGAGAATCTCCCCATCAAGACCCACTTAGTAATTTGTGAGTTATACATCTACTAGAGTTTCTGGTAGGAGTAGGACGATGGCTTCATGCTCTTTTACAATGTATATTTGAGAATAAAGGGGAATCATTCTAGCCTAAATGCCCAAAAACCGCACAACCCCTACAAACAGATAACACGTTTGTAGTGGCCTAACTACATAAACAAACAGGAGCCCCAAATAAAAGTTCACATACTTCACGCTCGTAGAACCATCTAGTTTTTATAATGCTAATATATGAATGATATTTTAACAGCCTATTTTTGCGATTGTTACTGTTTTTCCCTAACCTCATCCACGTGTATAGCAATATGATGTGATAAATATTCTTTGACAAACTTTTCAATGCGGACAATCTATCGCCAGATGCATGTAAAACGCAAATTCGTTCACTTTTCACACATCTGTGTTCCATTATTACCGGCTGTTACGTTTAGGACAGTTTTTCGTGGATTAATGCGAGAGCACAGTGCGTCCCCGAAATCATATTGACAGAATTTACATATGAACATATGAACAAATAAATTCCATACAGGCTACTCCTGATCAAAATAATAATCAAAACATTACAAACACATAATGTTGTGTAACCTATAATACAATAATTTTACAAAATAGCTGCTAATTATAAGCCATGAAAATTTCAATAAAATTAAACATGTACGAAATACTTCTCAAACTTTGAGTTTTTAAACATTGTTTCATGGCCTCATACATCTTTTACAAAACACACACACACACACACACACACAACACACATCAGCTTTCTGAGTTTGGTTCGCGGTCTGTGAACCTCACCAAAGGTACATCTTTCTTAATGCACGAATGTCATATTCATACTGAATACACCCAGGTGTAGGATTTATATTATGATATCATTATGAAATGAAGTTAATTCATTCCTAACTACAGTCTAAAGTCTTATTTTAATTAATAATAATAATAATAATAATAATAATAAATAAATAAAATAATAATAATAATAATAATTTTATAAAGCTGGGCACTTGCGTTTTTTTGCGGTACTGCGGTACTGCGGTACTACTACCGCACTACCAAACCGGTACCGCATAACGCAGTACCGCAAAGGATCGCTGAAAGTACAGCAGTACCGCTACCGCATTCAAATTTCCCGCGGTACTTTCCGCGGTACCGACCAACACGGTAGTACCGCAGTACCGCAAAAAAAAACGCAAGTGCCCAGCTCTTATTATTATTATTATTATTATTTAATTTTATGATACCCCGTCAAAATTATATTTTCTTACATTCTGTCTCAGAGTTAGATAAATGTTTTCAGCAGCAGTTAGGTGTTAGTCATGTTATTTATGTTAATGAACTTCCTGATGATTAGATATTCTGTATTGTATATTTGTACCAAAATATAAATTTTCCCTATCTCATCTATCTGAGCTTAGCCTATAACGGGGTTTGCTAAAACCTTTATGTCAGATTTTTGTTCGTGATTAGAAGCGAAGTTATAATACCCGTAGCTAGAAGTAAAAAATCTGGAAAATATTTGTGAAGGAGTGTTCATAGAAAATTTCGATATTGTAAAGTCAAACGCAAGATCATTCTACCTGAAGGCGAAACTGACAGCTCTGGCTTCTGTTGGTGCTCTCTCTCTCTCTCTCTCTCTCTCTCTCTCTCTCTATATATATATATATATATATATATATATATATATATATATAGAGAGAGAGAGAGAGAGAGAGAGAGAGAGAGAGAGCACCAACAGAAGCCAGAGCTGTCAGTTTCGCCTTCAGGTAGAATGATCTTATATATATATATATATATATATATATATATATATATATATATATTATATCAGGGCCGCATTTAGGGGGTGGCGCACCAGCCAAATGTCCAAGGCCCCGCGCCCGATGGCCCCGCAAATTTCAATTGAAAAAATTAAACGTCACGTATTTGCCATCTGCGACGAGTTTTACTTTTTCCGGCAGGCGGCATGGCATCAGGCATTCTAATATCCGCTTTGATGGTGTTTAATTTGTTGTTCTTGTTAGTGTTACTCATTTCTAATGTTGTTACTAACTTACTTCTTGTTTCTGTTGCAGATTCATGATTTATGTTCTTATTGTTGGCATTGTAATACGTACAACATGGAAACGAGCCGTGACCGTGATCGAAGGAGGAAATATAAACCCGGTAGTGAAAAGCGTAAGGATAAGAAACGCAGAGAAGAGTTTCTTGCGACGGTGCCGAAACTGACTAATTGGATTAAATCATCAGCAACTAAGTCAGCCCCTTCAGCAGGCCCACCAGCTGCCTCCACTACTTCAGCAGCTGCGTTTTCAGAAGACGCGTCTACGTCAGTGCGTTCAGCAAGCCCAGCAGCTGCCTCCACTACTTCAGCAGCTACATTTTCAGGAGACTCGTTTACGTCAACCCCTTCAGCAGGCCCACCAGTTGCCTCCGCTACATCAGCAGCTGCGTCTTCAGAAGACCCGTCTACGTCAATGCGTTCAACAGGCCCACCAGCTTCAGGATATGCAATTAATGACTTTAGTTTGTGGCCACAAGTGCTGAAATATGACTTTAGAGAGTTCTGGATAGAGCGGAGAACATCAGATTGCCGAAATTATGACAGCGACTTTAGTAACTCTTCAACTACTGAAAATGGTACAACACGCCGATGTACGAAGACATTATTTGTTAAGAAACATAGCCTGACGAATGAGAGGATTGAGGTGTCATGGCTGTGCTATTCTGAGTCCACAGGCTGTTTACTGTTTTTTCTGTAAATTAATGTCGAGGGCGGACAGCAAGTTCACAATCGGGTTCAACGACTGGAAGCATGGTAGACAATCGGTCGAAGCACACGGAAAATGTGAGCAACATATGGAGTCGATGAGATATTTGTTGGTTAGAAAGTCTGTCTCCGGCCGTGTTGATTCGAAACTGGTGAACCAGTTTGAAAAGGAGTGCAACTACTGGCAGGAAGTTTTGTGGCGCTGTGTCGACGTTATCAAGTATATCACATCACGAGGACTAGCAGTTCGTGGACACGACTCCCGTTTCGGTTCACCAAACAACGGCAACTATTACGGAATTTTGGAACTTTTAGTAAGTATGACAGTTTTCTAGCTGCGCATATAAGCGAGCGTGCCAACAAAGTTAGCGGGCACACCTCGTACCTCTCTCATTTCATTTGAGAGGAACTCATACTGTTGATGGCCGATAAAGTACTTCAGACGATTATTATCCGAGAAATCCAGCAGTCAAAATACTACTCTCTATCCGTCGACTCTACGCCTGATGCTTTCACACCGATCAACTGTGCTTCACCGTCCGATATGTGGTTGATGCTGGGTCCGTCGAGCGATTTCTACAGTTCATACCTATGAACACACATACAGGGAAAGGAATCGCCGACGTGGTCCTCAACTTTCTGGAGACGCATGGCATTCAAATTGGAGACTGCAAAGGACAGTCTTATGATAACGCAACAATATGGCAGGGAAATACAACGGCGTAAAGAGCCACATCAAGTCAAAATCTCCGTATGCTGAGTTTGTGTCATGCATGTGCCACTCACTAAATCTTGTGGGTAAATCAGCAGTGGACAGTTGCACAGCAGCCGTTGAATTGTTTATGCTCATTCAGAATGTCTACACGTTTCTCGTCTCCTCGACATACCGATGGCGTCGACATGTAGAGGTTCTCGATAGTAGTTCCCGTAGTGGGAAACTAAAGGTCGACAAAGGTCTCTCCGATACCCGCTGGTCAGCCAGATCAGATGCCGTCCAATCTTTAACCGAAGGCTACGCCGAGAATATCGGGGTACTGGATGAGCTAGCAGCAGATACCAGCCAAACTGCGGAAGCCAGGATCGAAGCCAGGGGATTGTCTAAACAGCTTCAACAACTCGAAACAGCCATTTTATTGGTTTTATGGAACACTATTCTCGAACGATTTCAAAAAACGAATGCATCTCTGCAAAAACAAGGAATGTCGTTAGACTCAATCACTCTCTTGCTGAAATCACTACTGCAATTTGTTGAAGATCTCAGATCAAGATTTTGACGAATTCGAGGACCAGGGCATCGGAAAGTGTGGTCATCGAGTATACAAAGAATCGACTCAACGCACAAGAAGAGAAAGCGCTATCATGACGAAATCGGAACTGCCGAATACGAACCTGACACCAAGAGATTCATTTCGGACAACTGCATTTCTACCGATAATTGATAAACTGTGTACCACTCTGAACACTTGTCTAGAAGCGTACGCTGTCCTGCAGAAAAGATTTGGATTTTTGGATTTCCTTCTAGTCCTGGACATCGACAGTCTCCGACGGTCAGCTGAACATCTAGTAGAATGCTATCCGGCTGATGTGGAGAAAGAGCTGGTAACAGAAGTTGTGCAGTTCGCTGCCCTAATGAAACTCACCGAAAGTGAAACAGAATCCCAGACGGAACGTGAAGACATGTGCAACAGATTTTATCGGCATATGAACACAAACGAACTAAAAGGAACATTCCCAAACATGGAAATAGGAATGAGAATATACCTGTGTATGTTTGTCACGAACTGTTCTGGTGAACGTTCATTCTCGAAACTCAAACTGATCAAAAATTACCTTCGCTCCACAATGGGCCAGGAGCGCCTTTCGTCCCTGGCGCTGTTGAGTATAGAGCATGAGGTGTTGCAGTCGGTGAGTTTCGAGGACACAATCACGCAGTTTTCCAAACAAAAAGCCAGGAAGCGTCCTATGTAATATTCAATACAAATCTACACTCTATCTACAGTACAGTAAACTTTACAGTTTAGCTGTTTATTAAGTGCATTATAACTGTGTAGCTGCTTATTAAGTGCATTACAATAACTGTGTAGATGTTTATTAAGTGCATTACAACTGTGTAGCCTACTAGTGTAGCTGTATACACTGTATGTGTACATAGTTAAGTTATAGTCTTTAATATCACATTAATAAGCCGAATGGCTTCCGCATGTGTGTTTTAAAAAAATATATCTGTTATGTGCATTACAAAATAGTCCTTTCGAACGTTCTGTGTGATGATTCCGCATTTCACGAAGGTCAAGCTTGTCGTCCATCCTCCCAAGATGGCCCAGTGAAGTAGAGAGTTAGTTTCTTATACACTCCACCCCACATAGCCAGGTAACCCTCGCTCATCTGGGTTTGTTCTGAGCCAGGCGTCTAATCTTTGAAGATGTCCGTCGCAACACCACTCGTGTTCCTTAGTTCCTTGAGCATCTGGTTAAACAGCCTTGGCTTTCTCATAACAAGACTATTTTCCTTCAGGAGTGGGGATGTTCCCTGACTAGCCTTTAATTTGGGAAACGACGCAGTCTTCCTTTTCTACTTTCCACTGTTGTTTGGTGGGTTATAGGGTTCAGAGTAAGATTGGAGGGCAGTTCTTCCATTATTTACCAAGTGTAAATAATGATGTATCTCTCTCTTCTTTCCAGTGTATATGAGTTTAATTCGCGTAACCTTTCCCAGTAATTTATTTTTTTGCACCCATTGATTTTGGCTGTGAAGTTTCTCCGAACCCCTTCTCACTAACTGTCTTCTTTTTTATATGGGGATGTTAGGACCGAACAGTATCCCAACTTGGATATGATCGGCGTTTTCAATAGAGTAATCGTTATATTCCTATCCCTTCGTTTAAATGCTCTCAGTATCTGCCAGTTATTCTCTTTGCTCTGTTTACTGCTATCTTATTTTGTTTCAAATTTCGTGTGCGTGTATATATATATGAAAATGAAAATGAAAAGGTTTATTGGCAGACTATAGTCCATATGACAAATATTATTAATACAATGAGAGTTTATATACTAAGGATAGAAATATATACAATTGATTAGAAATAATACTGTAATGTCGAAGTCAAGTGGAGCTACAGACAGACGTTTTCGTACCAAGAGGCCCATAGCTTAGAGGATAAATGGCAGGATTTATGGGTAGCTTGGATGATCGGGTTGGTTGATTTTTTAATTCTTTGCATTAGACTGTGTTGAGCACGTCTTGTTACCTCCGGGAAGCTCGGGACATTGCGGGTAGCAAACATTTGCGAAGCTGAGCATCTCGGGGGTAATTTATGCGAGTCTAAAAGACCTGTTGTACAGCAAATTTAGAGTTCTGCCAGAACCTTTTTTATAATTCACCCACAGTTGCTGTTCGTATATATTACTGCAGAAAGTATGAAAGAGTGTCTCTTTAGCTTCACTTGTACAGAATCGAAAGTTCCTTATGGTCATATTCGCTTTAGTACACAGGCTTCGAGATTGCTTTCTTATATCCGAGTCATCACTCAAGGAGCTGGTAATAGTTTGACCCAAATACTTAAACTCTTGTACTTCCTCAAATACTCCATTCATTTTAAACCTTATATCAGCTGGCTGATTACAGCTTTTAGGATGAAATTGCATAACTTTAGTTTTTGTAACATTAAAAAGAATATCATGTTTCTGCGAATACTCTTCGCAGACTTTTAGTAGCCGATCCAGACCTTTAACAGAGGGACTTATTAACACCATATCATCGGCATAAACTAAGTTATTTATCCTTGTGTTATCTATCAACATCCCACTGTTGCCTCATTAAGTGAAGCAAATAATCCGTCGAAATACACATTAAACAGCATAGGGGAGAGCAAAGAGCCTTGTCTCCCCGCAAGAGGAGCCAAAACACTCGGATAGTACATTGCCCCACCTAACAGTGAAAGATTCGTCGGAATACCAAAATTTCAATAAATTTAATATGTACATGGGAACCTTCCTTTCTTCTAGTTTTGAAAATAAAATATTGTGGTTCACCCTATCATATGCCTCACTTATATCTAGGAAACAGCTATAAATAGTTGAATTACTGTCAATGTATTTAGATATTGTTTCTTTAAGTACATAGGTACACAGGTCAGTTGAGTGGGACCTTTTAAAGCCAAACTGATTAGATGTCCATAGGAAATCATTTAATCGGCGTAACAAGTTTTTCTAGTAGTTTCGAGAAGCAGGGAGCGACAGCAATAGGCCTGTAATTATTGCTGGCCAGAATGTCTCCGTACTTATTTTTGACCAGAGGCAAGATATATACCGTCATGAACTCTGCAGGGATATAGCTATGAGCAAGCATGGCTGATAGGAGCAATGATATATGCAGACATACTACGTCATTTGCATATTTTAAGTGCTCATTCGATAAGTATCTACACCTGACGCAGAACCAGTCTTTAACTCTTTAATTAACCTCTTTACTTCAGAAAATGATATCAAAGTATTTTCCCTTGTCTCTCCCACAATCGTTTCGCTGCAATCTATCTTAAGATTATTCCTACTCACACTGTTAAGAATGGTAGAATAGTGGTTTTTTCCACAGCTTTGCAATTTCATCTTCCCCCGACACCCCATCCATTGTCGGAGGGAGGACATTTTTGACACCCGTTTGATTCTTAACAAATTTCCAAAATTTGTTATTATCGTTATTTATGCGAGCTTTACAGGCTTTTGATGCTCGAATAGACTCTTCTTCCTGTTTACATCGCCTTATGGCCGCCTTATACTGACCCCGACTTCTACCCATATTCAAGTATACTGGTCCTAATCTGGGTCTACCATGAAAGCACCACAAATCATAGGCGTCTTTCGATTCCCTCTTCAGGGGGGCAATAAAATCATTCCATCCAGGAATAATCTTAGTATGATAGTTGTGAGATTTAATCAGGGGGCTTCCTGCTTCTCTTAACAGGGATATTATCTTACTATAATACCTATCTATGAGTTTACAGTGAGAATCATTTGAGCAAGGATTATTACAGGCAAGGTGCAAAATTTCTAAATTACTAAAGAGGTGACTTGTTCTGTCTTTGTATTCTATTCTCTGCTGCATCGTAACATTGGACCAATCGACGCGATTATTCTTACCTATTGAGTTCTTGTTAAGTCGTGTTGCGCATAAATTGGTAACGTTAATTAATATTTCTAATGGTCTATGATCAGAAAGAAGAAATCATGCAGAATATGAACTCTAACAATTCGATCCTTTAAATTATTACTAGTGAGACAATGATCAATCCACCTGGTGGTACCACTCATATCACTAACGTATGTAAAATTACCACTGGCTACCCCTAATACACAGGGCCGGATTAACCATTTAGCAAAATAAGCCCGTGCTTTGGGCATCAAGGGAAGGGGGGCACCACAGAAATTTTCCATTGTCGGATTTACCATGGATTTATTATACTATTATAATCGCGGCTTATAGCCTATAAGCTGTTGAAAACTGAATTATATATATTCATATATAGTATTTATTTTTTTTCATTGTTTGAATTTGTAGTGAACAACAACCCTTTTGAGAGAATAAATATATTTCGTTGTAATCACACACTTTACGCTTTGCGTTATTATTTTGTTTATATCAAATCTTTGAGCGCCATATTAAAAATACATATAGATTAAATATTTTCGTGTGCTATAGGAAGTTATTCTGAACGTGTGATTTGTGCATATAATATTAAATATATATTTTACATAATCATTTGGTATTGTTTTACAGAAAGATTTAGGTTTATAGAATTGTAATATAAATTAATATTAAAATAAAAGAAACTATAAACTCTCTATATTGCTGTTGTATCAAGTGATGTTTATCACGGCCATTATAATAATAAGATATACTGACCTAAGTTAATTAGCGTTGAAGAAGTTTATCTGTTGCTCTCTCTTCTTCTCTAGGGTAAGTCTATGAAGTGTACTTTATTTGTATATATAACAATATTTTATCATACACGTATCTTTATTTTATAATTTATTTATCTATTGTCATAACAGTATAAAAGAATTTAGATTGTAATAACCAGAGTGAATAATTTGTAATGTATATATAACATCAAACGTAGTTAGGACAATTTAGGCCCTAAGCAAATGTTCATATTTCCTATAATTAAATATTGTTTTAAATAAATAAATAAATGTAAATATAAAATGTGGCTCGTTAATAGTGAAATGTTAATATTGATATTTTTATAGATTGCGTATTATTAATTCTAATGTTAAGTATTTTTATTTTATAGGTTTCGGTTCCTTCTTTCGGTTCCTTCTTTTGGTTCCTTCTTTCGATTTGATTTGTATTCAACATTTCGAGTTGATATTTCGGTTGAGTTATATTTAATTGCCACTTATATTTAAATTGCCACTTTGGTTGTGTACGGTTCCCATTTTGTCTTTCTGAGAATAAAAGAACAAAGCCAAGATTGTGATATGTGTAACTGTGTTGATTGCCACATAATATACAAATAAAATATTCTTTTTATTTCTGTATTTTACAGACCCCAAGAACCAAGATGAAACGTGTTCAGTTAAGTGGTGCACAAAAGCGAAAACTATCAAAAGAGAAACAAGAGAAGACTTTGGATTTAGAGTCCAAGACTGCAAAGCTGACTGATTTCTTCACACAAGTTCCACGACCACAACGTCAACATGATATACCGATTCTGAATCAAAACCAATCTCCGTCATCAGAAGTGGACACAAATACCACTTTGATCACTTCAAAATCAAAATATGATGACGTTGGAATCACCGAGGTGTCACAAGCAGGTTCATCTACCACATGTCTCACTACTGATCTCACTTTGCCTGTAAATTCTCTTGATACCTCTACTGCAAATGTTGATTCAAGTTGCTTTACAAGACATTCTGGGGTTGAAATAATTGCTGAAAATGAAAGTTTAGTGGACCATGGTGATGGTGGTGAAATGAATCAGTCTGCAGAAGATGAAGTAAATATAGCAAAAGATCCAGGGTTGTGGCTTGATTTCTCTGCTGATGATGTGGCTTATTGGATTGCTTGTGGACCCAGTGACTGTCAACACCACAATGGGCCATTTGACAAGTCTTACCGGCATTTCAGTAGTGGCAAACCAGCAAGATACTGTTCACAAAAACTTTTCGTTGGGACAAAAGCCAATGGTGAGAAATACAAGAGAGTGGTTATTGTATTCACCATCAACAGGATCAGTTTACTGTTATGTTTGTAAACTGTTTGCTCCTAAAAATGTCTCACATTTTGTTATAAGAGAAGGGTTCAGTGACTGGCGAAATACTATTGTAATTGATCATCATGAAAAAAGCACTACTCACCGAGACTCTATGCTAACATACTTAACTCGCAGACAAGGTGCGGGGTTGGGACAACAGTTGGAAAAACAAATTCAGGAAGAGTGTGATTACTGGGAACATGTCTTGAGGCGTGTCATAGCTGTTATTTGTACGTTAGCTGAACGTGGCTTGTCTTTTCGAGGAACAGAAGAAAGATTTGGATCATTGCAGAATGGGAATTTTTTAGGGCTGCTTGAGCTCATAAGCCGGTTTGATCCATTTTTAGCAGGTCACATTTTGAAATATGGAAATTCTGGCAAAGGAAATCCTTCTTACCTGTCCAAAACCACCTGTGAGGAACTCATTCAACTAATGGCTCAAAAGGTCCACGCACTCATTGTTGACGAAGTAAAATCTTCTGGTTATTTTAGTTTGTCAGTTGATTCAACACCAGATCTATCACATATCGATCAGTTAAGTGTTGTACTTAGGTACTTAAAAGATGGACAGCCTATTGAACGCTTTTTAACCTTTCTGAAAATGAAAAGCCATACTGGTGAGGAAATGGCAAATCAGGTGTTGCAGTACTTACGTGAAGTTTGTAAGCTAAACTTTTCAAAATGTAGGGGTCAATCTTACGACAACGCTGCCAACATGTCTGGGCGTTATAAGGGGATGCAGCAAAAAATTTTAGAAACAAACAAGTTTGCTATATATGTGCCCTGTGCAGCCCATTCACTAAATCTGGTAGGCCGAAGTGCTGTTGACTGCTGTCAAGAGGCGGTTAATTTCTTCTCTACAGTGCAGTTGCTCTATACCTTTTTTTTAGCCTCAACCAGCAGGTGGGAAATTCTTAAAGGTTGTATTGGAAATGAAAGTGTCTTAAAATCCCTCTCTGATACCAGATGGGAGGCACATGCTATGGCAACAGCAGCAATTTTGAAATCTTTCCTTAAAATTTTAGAAGCGTTAGAATGTATAGCTGAAGACCAGTCACAAAAGGGAGACACTAGAAGAGAAGCAAATAATATTGCAAATAAGATGCAAGAGCTAGAATTCGTTTTTATGTTGAATTTTTGGGATGAGATTTTGCAAAATTTTCATAGAGTAAGCAAAGTTCTACAGAATAAGGATGTGAACTTAAAAACATGTGCAGATCTGTATGGATCATTAGCTGACCAACTGTGCACTTCACGAGATGAATTTGAAAGATATGAAGCAGCTACAAAGGAAATGCTACCAGATGTTGATTACAAGGCAGCTCAAACTCGCAAACGTATCAGAAAGAAGGTACCCAATGACGGAGATGCACCAGAAGTATATCTGAATGCCAGAGATAAATTTCTTATCACCACCTTTTACACAATTGTTGACAAACTTGAAACTGAGATGAGAAGAAGAGGAGAGATATACAAAGAAATAGCAGAGAGATTTTCTTTTCTAAGTGATGTGCCACATAATGTCACCACTTCATCATCTACTGAAATTGAAAGGTATTCTCAGGGTTGTAAAAAGATGATTGATGCTTACCCAGAGGACTTGAACACTAATTTCTCTGCTGAGCTTCAGCAGTTTCACTCATATGTGTGCCATAAGTTCAGTGCAAAAAAAAATGTAAAAACAAGATTCAGTCATGCTGAACTTTATAAAATAATTGTAGAAGACAATATTGAGTGTGCCTTCCCAAATGTAGAAATTGCCTTTCGTATATTTTTAACATTAATGGTCACAAATTGCTCAGCTGAGCGTTCATTTTCTCAGTTGAAGTATATTAAAAATACCAACAGAACAACTATGCAACAAGGCAGGCTGGATGCCTTATCTCTACTAAGTATAGAAGCAGATGTGTTACGTAAGATTAGTTTTGAGGATCTGATCAAAGACTTTGCAATTAAAAAAAGTAGGAGAAAACTTTTCAAATATAAATGAAGTGGAAGTATACAAAAATAAACATTATTTTCCATCTTACTGTAAGTTTTGTTTCATTTCAAAAAATAAAATTTTATTTTATGGTTTATTTTTGTTTATATTTTAAATTACATATATATGGGGCACCAAAATCTTTTAAGTGCTTAGGGCCTCTAAAGGTCTTAATCCGGCCCTGCTAATACATCTATATCACTTATACTGAAATTGGCCGACTCGCACATGTTACCCAATTCTACAAAGAATTCCGAGTTCACATGTGCGTTAAAGTCCCCCATTATTATACAGTGAGAATATTTGGGGTTATCTGATAATGACTTAATTTTATACAGCAAATCTATGTATTCATTTAGATTACTGCCGTTGTTATATGGTAAATAGCAGTTTACAATTAATATGCAATCATTGTTCACTTGTAATTCAATGCCTAACAACCTTACATTATCGCTTGTTAAAAATTTTATGTTTTGACAAATTTTTCCTTATTAAGAAAGCAACACCACCAAAAGCCCTACTGTACATTAATTCATCTGACAAGTCTACTGCTGATGACGCATGGTACATAAAGTCATCATGGATGGTAGAGAGGAATTTTAGCTCTTGCTTACGTAGCCAGTGCTCCTGCAGGAGTATCAAATCTGCACTGTCGCAGATTTTATGAACATCTACAGTTGAATTCCTCACTGACCTTACATTATATGAGACTATTTTCAACAAGTTATCCGCCATGACTGATAGAGAATTTATTATTAGTAAGATTATTATTATTATACACAGTACAACTTTCAGGCATTACCGTTAGGGCGCCTATTATTATTATTATTGTTATTATTATTATTATTATTATTATTATTTTGCCTGTTATCAGATCTCCTGTAAAAGTGAATAAACTCCTTAACAATAATACCGTCTGGCCATTGACCCATATTATACGGGTTGAAATGCGCATTTACACATTTAATTATTACTTTAAATGAGTTATAATACGGACATTTCGTGTTTAGTTTATTAACTATCAATATACTTTGTTCACCAATGACTTCTTCCATCATGTGTCGAATATCGCTTGCCTTGTTTGAGAGCTGAATTCGCGACACAAAGAGGGTGAGATTCCCCATCGGTGGCCTCGCCGCGGAGACCGGTTGAGGAAACCTTCGGGAAGGGCGCCTGTTAACAGTTACCCACCCGTCGTCCTCCTCCCTCCATCTCCCTGAGGCAGGGTTCGCCTGCCTGGGGGATGGGTGGCACAACCTTTGGGGGATAGGAGGCCCCTCCCCTACTCTGTGGCTTGGTGAGGGTCTGTTAGCGGTGTTTATAACCTGACGGCCGCGCGTGCCCCTCCTTCTTCGGTGGGAGGGGGGGGGGGGACTGCGCACTGAGCGAGGCGTAATCGAACGCCTCTCCTCTGAAGTGGGAGGCAGGGAAGAGGGCAATGATGCCTCGTCTCTCGGCATTGGACCGTCCCTGTTCCTCATTGTGAAATCGGGAGCAGGGGTCCTTTCCTGAAATATATATATATATATATATATATATATATATATATATATATATATATATATATATATACTGTATATATACAGGGTGCCCCAGAAGGTATGGCCTAAAAATAAACTTTTGCAATTTTTTTATTATAAATGATAGATTTAAAGAACAATGATAAAAACAGGCATGAATGCTTTACGTTTTATTTAATATACGGGGCTCCAATAAACCTTAGCCCCCCCGCCCATGGCCTAAACCATTAGAGGTACAGTAAAACTAAACATACCTTACAAAAGAGAATTTAATCCTGCATTTAATGAGAAACAATTAAAACTTGGTGTTCCCGCCATTGGCTTCCAAGACAGCCTGAATTCGCTTTGGGTAGCTTGCCAAAAGTGACGTGAATAGATCTTGATCGTTACGCAAATTTGCTAAAACAGTTTCAATGTGTTGCGTCATTGTATCCTTCGAAAATCGATTTGCTGCAGGTTCTTGAAACAAGAGACATTCAACCTTGTCCTTTATAACTGATCTAATGTGTTCACAGACATTCAGGTCAGGAGAATTTCCTGGCCATTCTTCATTTCCAAAGAAATCGATCTCATGGTTCCGCAACAACTGTTGAGTGGCTAATGCCTTAAAGCAGGGGGCTTTATGGTGCAGAAATGTGACCTGATCGACATCCATAACATTGTTTGGGTTTCTTAGAAAGGGAATGACATGCTGGGATAGAATAATATCACGAAAATACTGTCCATCCCAACTCTGACCATTTGGCTTCAGCACCCACATGAGCTTCTTTGCACTGAACAAAACAAACACACCAACACAGTCTGGACTTTTTAATAATTCGCGATAATGTTCACTGTCATCGATTTCATCTGGTGTTGTGGTCCACACTCGATCATTTTGGTAGTTAGGCCGACGTGTTACGTAAACAAAAAATTCATCGGAGACAGCTAAATGCATGAAATCATCCACATCCCAATCTTCAAGATAATGGGCAAACTACATTCTGTCATCGATGTTAAGTTGAGTTTTTCTTGGCTTTGGAAGTTCATGCCAAGGCTTTAAACCTTGCCTATGATGGTACAGTCGAATGATCTCACCACTAACGATCTTTCCTCTGAACACTTCGATCTCTCTAGAAAGTTTAGCACAGCTGTTTTTCCGCTTACGGGTACCGCTTTCAATGATGCCCTTTGTTTCCTGAGAGAGTGGCAAATTTGGGCGCCCAGATTTGGTTGTATCCATTTCACATTCATCCAAAGTTTTATTCCAATTTCTTTTGACGAAGTCCTCACTTCTTCGCAACTTTTTGGCAACCCATGAACGTGTTATAAAGGTGGCTCCAGCATCACGAGCTTCCCGAAATGTTATTGCTCGTATGCGATCTATCACACGTTACCTCTCCGAATCACCAATTAATTGAGAAGCCATTATATTACCACTTTATCAGCTAGAGTAATTTTAATACCTGCAATAAATAAAGAATTTTATATATTTTTATAATCACTAAAAACTATTTCGTATAAGTAAACATGTAAGCTGCAAATGGGGGTGCTAAGGTTTTTTGGAACCCCTTAGTTAGTAAACCTCCACATGATACCCACCGTTCAGAACAACTAGTCTAATTCTACGTTCAAATTCTAAAAAAGTTGAACGTATGAAATTTGGTGTAAGTGATGCGCATACCGTATGTCATAAAAAGGCGCTTAACAACAAGGTGCTTAGCTTAACTTAGCCTAACACATCAAATAGCCTCGTACTGTTGTAGTTGATGCCGGAAATTAAGTGCCGTAAACTGTTTAAATGATGAATTTTGAAATCTGAGTAATTTCCCTGTCTGAAATTTAGAATTTGAACGTAGAATTAGACTAGTTGTTGTGAACGGTGGATATCATGTGGAAGTTTACTAACTTCAGGGTGTTCCATAAGTCCGGCATCATAGGAGAAATTCATATTTTTCTATTTCTACAAACCATAATTCATACTTTTCTTTCTACAGGCCATAATGTCTGTGAGCAAGGAAGAACGAATCCAGATAATTCTACTCATAGGAAATCGGAGTCAAAGAGAGGCCGCTGCTGAATTTAACAGACTGCATCCAGACCGCGAGCCAATAACACAGAGTTGTGTGTCTGGATGCAGTCTGTTAAATTCAGCAGCGGCCTCTCTTTGACTCCGATTTCCTATGAGTAGAATTATCTGGATTCGTTCTTCCTTGCTTACAGACATTATGGCCTGTAGAAAGAGAAAAATATGAATTATGGTTTGTAGAAACAGAAAAATATGAATTTCTCCTATGATGCCGGACTTAGGGGACACCCTGTATATTAAATAAAACTTGAAGCATTCATGCCTGTTTTTATCATGGTTCTTTAACTCTATCATTTATAATAAAAAAATTGTAAAAGTTTATTTTAGGCCGAAATATGAAAATAAAAACCCAGTCTAATAGACAGAGTTTATTTCCACGACAGTTTCGATGCCCACCGGCATCCTCCTCGGGTGGATACCAGTGGATACCCGAGGAGGATGCCAGTGGGCATCGAAACTGTTGTGGAAATAAACTCTTTCTATTAGAGTGGGTTTTTATTTTCATATTTTGACCTTCACGTAGAAAAAAGTGAAGTTTTTTGCATTTATTATTTTAGGCCATACCTTTTTGGACACCCTGTATATATATATATATATATATATGTTCACCACCACCTTTGGCTTTTCTCCCATTTCACTGACATCCCTGGTGAACTAGCTTCCAAGTTTTCTATCCTAAATGACCTAGAGGAGATTGTACAGAATGTGCCATCGCCATCCAACCCCCGACTCTCACTCGGCTTATATTTCTGCCCCGAATCGTGCAAAATCTGTTCTTCGACCCGCCAAAAATTCGCTCAGCCGACAAAAATGTGAAAATCTATCCAATTCTAATTCTTCTCGCTCTTTCTGGCATCTAGCTAAGAGCATCTTCAGCAACTTTACCGCCTCTTCTTTCCCTCCTCTTTTCCATTCCGACGGCCAGTTGCCGTCTCTTCTCCTGTCAAAGCTGAACTCTTCGCTCAAACTTTCACTTACAATTCAACATTGGACGATTCCGGTGGTACTCCTCCATCTCCTCCCCACTCTGACTTTATTATGTCAGAAATTAGAATCTCTTCTAAAGATGTTTTTCTGCCCTGTCTGAGCTCAACTCTAGGAAGGCATATGATCCGTATGATGGTGTTCCTCTTGTTGTTCTTAAGAACTGTGCTTCTGTGCTGATACCCTGCCCAGGCAAACTCTTTCGTCTTTGTCTCTCATCTTGTACTTTTCCTTCCTGCTTTCGTTCCTTCTTTCAGATCATCAGTATGGGTTCGGGAAGGGATGCCCTACCGGCGACCTTCTTGCATATCTCTGACTCTTGGTCATCCTTCTTTTGGTGTTTCGGTGAAACTTTTGCTATTGCACTAGACATATCAAAAACTTTTGATAGAGTCTGGCGCAGATCTTTAATTTCGAAACTTCCCTCCTTCGGCTTTTATCCTTCTATCTGTTCCTTCATCTCTAATTTTCTTCTCGCCGATCTACTGTATAGCTGCGGTTGTAGACGGCCACTGTTCTTCTCCTAAAGCTATTAACAGTGGTGTTCCTCAGGGTTCTGTACTGTCACTCACTCTTTTCTTCTTATTTATTAATGATCTTTTAATTCGGACTTCCTATCCTATTCATTCCTATGCCGATGATTCCACTCTTTACTTTTCCATCCGCATCCCAAAGCGTCCCTCTCAACAGTCACTCCATGATTCCCGTAGTACAGCTATGGAGCACCTGACCTCCGATCTTTCTGCTATCTCTGATTGGGGCAGAGAAAACCTTGTGGCCTTTATTGCCTCAAAAACTCAGTACCTCCATCTGTCTACTCGTCACAATCTTTCACACGTCTATCTCCTTACCCTCAACAACACACAACTCAATCCTTCCTCTTCTCTTAACATTCTTGGCGTTTCCTTTTCTCGTGATCTTTCCTTGATCTTTCTTCTTTCATAGTTTATATTGATAAAAACAGAGGATGCCCGCCCTCCCATGCCTCCTCTGAAAAGCCGCCGCTGACGGCTTGTGAAGAATGGGTTACTGTATGCGAAAATTTCATTAATAAAGTATTACTATTTCTATTTTATACGTTTTGCTAAGTTCTTTCTTTGGTGTGTGTATATATATATATATATATAATATATATATATATATATATATATATATATATATATATATATATATATATAAATGAGGCGGAGTGCTGCAGAGAGGTCGTCCGCAGGTCGACCCTGAGCCGTCGCTCGAACTCACATAAAATAACATTAATTAATTTCGGTCGGTCGCAACCAAGCCCTTTTCAAAGCCATAAACTAGTTAAAATGTCTAAAAAAGTTATAAAACTTCCGTCCCGAGGAAGAGCTGAAGTTAAAATGACTGTGTTAAGGCATAATCACGGACAGAGAGAGGGTGGCTGTCGTACGTCTGGCAGTTGGAAAAGGCAAAAAAATTGCCCATATTTCACACATTCAAGATGAGAAATCTTTAAGTAAAACTCAATCCTGTACATCTGGCAGCCGGTTACGACCCGAAATTGCCCTAAAATATTTTAAAATGTTAAAAATAAAGCTATCCATACTGTAGGACAGCTTAATATTTGAAATGGTGTTTTCTCCTAAAATATAAAATGCCTCGTATATTTGTCTTTGTTCCTGGTCACTGACCTTCATGATAGGTTTAGAATCCTGAAAGTTAAAATATGATTATGATGTTCCCTATACTGAACCAAGCTACTATAAGTATTATCCGATCTCAGGTCACGTTTTGGGGAATTAATCCTTCTCTGAAAATCAATTGTCTTCGATGTATTTTTTAGGGCAGCCTCCACATGGGATTTCATAAACTACGCCAGAATGTTGAAGGTTTTTGTAATAGGATGACGGATGAACGAAGAAAATTTATTTGGCAAAGCGGAGACCAACTTAATCTGCTGTGGCAAGAGTGACGAAAGCCCTTTGTTAACCTCAAAGGGCACTTTAAGGAATGAAACGTCTTTATCCTGGTTCCTAATTTTGGGAGAAAAGAAAGATCTCCTAGTGGCGAAATAAGCTTTAGCAATGAACAATTTGGAATAACCCAAATCTATAAATATATTTTTAATATGTAAAAATTCATCGTCAAGATAAATGGGGGTCACAAATCCTGAAAGCTCTCAAAAAGAGACCCGAAATAACGCCTTTTTTAGTACAGAGAGAATGATTGGAAAAAGCATGAATGTAGCTGTCTGAATGCATAAGCTTTCTAAATACTTTGAAAGGTCTTTGGTTGGGATCTTTTAAAATAAGAACATCCAAAAACGAGAGAGATTCACTAATCTCAACTTCATATGTAAACTGTATTGACGTTACGAAACTGTTAAGAAATCCCACCAGCTCATCCAAATCCACATGAGGTTCCAAAATACACACATGTCATCAATGTAACGGAACCAACTGACCCCGAGCACCACTTCAAAAAATTCCGTACAAATGTTAGCTAAAACTGGAGAGCGAAGAGCCCATCGGTAAACCTGTTTTTTGTCTAAAAAATGACCCGTTGAAAGAAAAATAGTTATGTTTCGAGCAAAGTCCAACAAGCTCCAAAATAATTCCATAATCAAACGGAATGGTCTCAGGATGATCATAAAGCAACTCTTCTAGGAACTGCAAGGTTAGATCCAAAGGGACTCTGGTAAACAAAGATACCACGTCAAAACTCACTAATTTTTTTCCTGATAAGTCTGTACCTCGAAGTTTGTCAACAAACTCTGCAGAATTTTTTTTTTTAAGATGTGCTCCAGAGATTTGGCCTACTAATGGCGAAAGGAGGCTCGAAAGCCATTTAGACAGCTGTTCAATAGAACTTCCCGCATTAAAAATAATAGGGCGCAAAGGTACTGACGATTTATGCTTTGGAAGCCCATATATATATATATATATATATATATATATATTATATATATTATATATATATTATATATATATAATTTATATATATATAAGGAAGATGGGGCAAATAAGATTTAAATCTTTGAAAAAGTTTCGGAGAATCCTTAAGGATTCTTCCCAACTACTTATTAAAAGAAGCCTGGGGAAGTTTTTAGTGGATCATTGCTGACTTTGGAATAAACAGATTCATCGGCCAACATGACATTCAGTTTAGCGATGTAATCACACGTATTCAGGATTACTTTATTTCCCTTATCAGACTTCATAAGCATAAGGTTCGAGTTATTCTTCAGTCTGGAAAAGGCATCCAACAAAATCTTAAGAAACCTAGAGCCCTTACCCAAAGCGTGAAAGATTTCATTTAAAAGAAAGCCCTTCAGAGTAAATAAATTATGATTAGAGGCTTTGCAGTATTTGGCAAAGTACTCGAACGAGCTTAAAAAGCTGACCAAGCAACTGGCATTCGCAGTAAAGGAAAATTTCAAACCGAACCCCAAGGCAGCTTTTGGGTCTTTGCCGTTTAATGTACTGTTTCCGAGTTTGTTGAAAATAATATATTTAATGTAGATGTTTACGCTGATTTCAAAAATGTAAGTATTTTTTTTGGAGAAATGAGCGGTTCAAAAGTTATGTTTGTTATTGTAATTTTGTATTAGGTCAAAAACTATAGCAATACAACTGAAAACTAATACAAGAGTTATTGTATTCTTTACTAATAGTGGCTTATGTCACTAAGTATTTGTGTGAATAGATTTCAACCGTTATTTTTCTGTCTGGTTAAGTTAATTGAACGCCCGGTTAGGTCAACTGAATGCCCAGTTAGGTCACCTCTACGCCCTTGATTGGTTAGGTTAAGTCGTGATATTTTCGTTAGTTTTATCGAAAATAGCACAATTTATCCTAACCAATCGTCAAAGGCATACAGTTGACCTAACCGGGTATTCAATTAACCTAACCGGGCATTCAGTTAACCTAACCTAACTTTTGAACCGCTCATTTCTCCAAATGAAGACTTACATTTTTTAAATCAGCGTAAAATTCCACATTAAATATCTTATTTTCAACAAAATCGGAAACAGTACATGAAACGGAAAAGATCCCAGCTTTTTCCAAATCAGAAAGATGTACAGTGCTTACAAGAAGTCTCACGCCTCTGTCTCGTCCCAAGCTAGTCTGTTAGGTATAAAATGGGCGGTCCTTATGGCAGCGGAGGTGTGTTCGGATTGGTGCACATAACTGCTCTAACCCAATCAATGACGTCCATTATTACGTCACTTCTGCTACATTTTAGTGTTTAAAATACAAATGATTAAGAAGCAGAATGAGCAAGTTTCCGGATGTTGGGATGGTTATGGAGCAATCCTAGTCATCATAATATTAGCTGAGCATTACATTATACCGTGTCAATATATACTGTAGACTATAGAGAACGACTAATTCGGCAAATATCCCAAATCATGGCATGATACCTGTTATTTTGACGCAAGTCTAAATTATTTGCTCAAATGCAATTATTGATATTAAGTACCGTATTTCCCGGCGTATAACGCGCACCCTAATTTTGAAGAGAAAATTATTTTGAAGAGAAAATTTAGGAAAATAAAAATTTAGGAAAAAATATACCTCCTACCTCACTTCACATGTACAATTTTAACGAGTTAATTTTAACGCAGGGTGATTTTTGGAGTATTTTGGGAGAAAAAAAGTGCGCGTTATACGCCGGGAAATACGGTAATTGTTCGGAATTGTTGTCAATATTGTTGTTTGTGATACATATCCTACGTGAAGAATCTAATGACCAAATTCCTCAGTGAACCTCTCACGCGCTCGCATTTCGAGGAAGTCACGGTCGTCTCACTAATAGATAGTTTATCCATTGTTTTAAGTGGTAACCTATTAAGCGAACTATGTTAAACCTATTCCATCTTGTGAAAGTCATTAGTCTAAAGCAAGACTGGTGGGCCGTGAATCAGAGAAATTTGCATTTGATTTGTTCATCGTAATTATTGCGTAATATAGAATACTGTATATAGTAGTATATAAGAGTTTATTGGTAGCATATCATATGACATTTCCCATAAACATGTGATGACCTCGATGTTGCCAGCTTTTATTTTTTTCCTGAAACTATTATCTTCTCATAGTTTGTTTCAACAATGCATATATTATCATCTCCATGAGCGTAGTTCTTTCATGGTCACAATATATACTTTTATAGAAGTCAACCATAAAAATATAATAAAATTCTATATTAACATAAATATATATTCGATACACATTTACGTCATGACTTTAACATCAGTATTTCGTATAGCTTCCTCCAGCATCAATAATTTCTTGCAATCGTTGCGGCATAGAAGAGGCCAGATTGTAGGGAATGTTTGGTGTTCGGCGTAAGCTCTCCCAACTATTCCTCATGTGAGCTAAAAGTGCTTCAAATGTTCTTTCATTGCGTTGCTCCCATTCGTTAATCATTATTGCCATAAGGTTTTCAATTGAATTCAAATCAGGGGAACGTGGTAGCAGAATTAGATTAATAATCTCTGGGTGATCTTCGTACCACGCTCTCACAACGTTACTCCTATGAATGGGACTGTTATCTTCCATTAAGTAAAATGGTTCCGGTGCTGGAACCAGATACGTACGAACACTGGGTAGCAGCACCTCTTCCAGTATCTGGCAATATTGCTGTCCAGTAAAGCGTCCATCTACTTGAGTCAATTCTCCGACACCATAGCCAGACATCCAGCCCCACACACCGAGATTGATGTGACCACTACGTTTGCTCGGGAAAACATTTCCTTCTTCATAGCGTTTTCCGTGCTGCCTCCAACAATGCAGGGAACCATGACTATCTGCTGAAAATGTTTTTTCGTCACAGTACACAACTTTTCTCCAGAATTCTTCCTCCTGCGGCAAGTATTGCAAGGCAAATCCCATCCGCGCCTCTTTATGCTCAATCGTCAATGCAGGTTTTATAGCTGGACGGCGAGAAAAATACCCTGCCTCGTGAAGTCTGTTGTTCACTGTATTTGCGCTACAACGAAGGTTCAGGTCTCTGTAAATATGGGTCGCTGGAACAAACGGATGCTCTCTGGCATGATTAACAATCGCAGCATCTTCCTCTTGAGATGTTGAATGCGGAGGACCAGACCTCGGCAAAGTAGCGATTGAGTTTTCTGCTTCATACCGATGAATCCACCGTTCCACAGTGCTTCGATGAACGTCTAGTCGTCTTGATATTTCTCTAATTGGCACACCATATTCATGCAATGTCACCATTGCTCCCCGCATTGCCTGGGTCGTCTGGTGGTGCACTGACGGCCTTTCCATCTTTGTGTAAATGGCTTATGTGAAGCGTGCTGGGACGATAAAGGAAATGATACTATGCACCCCTTCTGAAATTGATTTCGGTTGTGAAGGGTACCAACCCTTCGAATGGTAATAATAATTATAATCAGCCAATTTCCTATTTTGTTGAACATATGCGTAAAAAATTAGTCTTAAAAGCCAAGGATCCAAAGATTGCCAGCAATAGTTTATATCCCAACTGAATATAGTCAGCCATCAACAGTATAATCACATTTTATTTCCATAACTACTCATGACTACTCTGTCATAGTAAATAACCTTATTATGACTTAGGTAGTAGTGGTAATTCTGAGTGGCGGCCTCTAGCCACATACGTTAAACCTATCAGTGCGTCTAAGACCAGACTCTTCTGTTTCTGTCAATTCATTATTAGTTTAAGGTATTTTGCTCTTTGTCTTTCTAGGTCTAGGGCATTAAAATAAATATTTGAGTTTGTGTTTAGCATTTCATATGAATTTCTCTCCTCTCCCTTAACCCATCCCCGCGTTCATTTTAGCCCCCTCTCTCCCTTTCCTCCTCCCTTCGTAATTTCCCATCCAACCTCGTTTCCTTCGACATAGCAACGCTTACCTCCATCCTCATTCCACTTCCTTCATTAAACCTATTATCGCTTTTACTGCCCCTTCCTTCCATCCTTCAATGCCAGCGTTCTTAAACCTAGCACATAAATTATATAATATGGAATCTAACACCTTAGATCTCTACGCATTCATGTTACTTGAAGACGCCTGTGTCTTAGGGGAATCTAAGTGTTGAGAGTGGGCTTGAGGGGTAGTCTATAGATTATTACAGATGACCTTGAACGCTCCAACTATTTAAAAATGATTATTTATTACGCACATCATATGGCACAATACACACATGAATTTAAGTATCTCTTACACTATAGGAATGGAATTGAATCCTACTAGAGTTAAAAAGTCGCAAAATATGATAGATTAGTTTGTATTAAGAGGTCACTAAGAGAAAAGGATTTGGGGTAGAGCGGAAGGCAGAGAGTATATTTTCCCCGAGTTTCGGTTATTATTAACGTTATATGGATACATTGCCGATGTCCCTGCTGAAGACCTCTGATGGGATGCGGTGTGATCAGAGAGAGAGAGAGAGAGAGAGAGAGAGAGAGAGCGCTTTTAAATCACACCTTTTAAATGGTTTGTGGGTAAGGGCTTCACGTATGTTATTTTAGTCCAGGGTAGTTTATGTGGAGGTGTTAACGTAACTTGCACTTGGGACTGTTAATTGTAAGACAACTACCATAGCTGGGACTGAGATACGTTATCCCCTGCATACTCTCTATATATCTATATACAGTATGTCTCTATATATAAAAAGATAGAGTGATCAACACAAAAATAATGTGGATGTCATTGATGGGGTTAGAGCAATTACGTGCACCAATCCGAACACACCTCCGCTGCCATAAGGACCGCCCATTTTATACCTAACAGACTAGCTTGGGACGAGACAGAGGCGTGAGACTTCTTGTAAGCACTGTACATTTGTAAGATTGCCTACAGAGTCCAAATTACTAAATTTAAACGATGGACTGTCCCTGAATAGTTTATCAAACCGAGTCGAGGTCTCGTTTAACTGACACCAAAGAAAATTTTTTGCAAGAATGAACATAATCTAAAATCGGATCTTTTCCGTTTGACTGCCGCCATTGAAACAGCCTTCTTTAGTTAGCTTTATAAGGCTAACTAACAAAAATATCACGACCGTACCTAACCAATCGTCAAGGTCGTACAGTTGACCTAACGATTGGTTAGGTTAGGTCATGATACTTTCGTTAGTTAGCCTTATAAGGCTAAGTAAAGAAGGCTGGGGGCACTCGCCTCTTATGTTTCAATGGCGGCAGTCAAACGGAAAAGATCCCTAAAATCTTCGTAAGTGTAAAATTGTTAAAATTAGGAAAAGGTTTAATCGCTCTCAAAAAAGCCTCATACGTGGTTCTCACCCTGTAAAAAGCTTGGTGTTTGGAAAACTTAACGGAATTAATCCTATTAATTAAAACGTGTTCAGCCCAAGGCGGAAAAGGATGTGAAGGGTCAACCTGAGACCTGAGTAGAACCAAAAGCCAACGATTTAGGTAAAATCTTTTTATTTAAACACTTATATAAAAAGTTCAACTGCAATTTTGTTTTATGGTCTTTAATCACAGCATTTTTATAGTTGAAAAAAGACTCCCTCAAAAAATGAGACGTTGAAAAGGTTAAGAACAAAAAGTCTAAGTTCTCCCAAAACTATGAACCAGGATAAAGATGTTTCATTCCTTAAAGTGCCCTTTGAGGTTAACAAAGGGCTTTCCTCACTCTTACCGCAGCAGATTAAGTTGGTCTCCGCTGTGCCAAATAAATTGTCTTCGTTCATCCGTCATCCTATGACAAAAACCTCTAACAATTCTGGCGTAGTTTATGAAATCCCATGTGGAGGCTGCCCTCAAAAATGCATCGGACACAATTGATTTTCAGAGAAGGATTAATTCCCCAAAACGTGACCTGAGATCGAGTAATACTTATAGTAGCTTGGTTCAGCATAGGGAACATCATAATCATATTTTTAACTTCCAGGATTCTAAACCTATCATGAAGGTCAGTGACCAGAAACAGAGACAAATATAGGAAGCATTTTATATTTTAGGAGAAAATACCATTTCAAATATTAAGCTGTCCTACATTATGGATAGCTTTATTTTTAACATTTTAAAACATTTTAGGGCAATTTCGGGTCGTGACCGGCTGCCAAATGTACAGGATTGAGTTTTACTTAAAGATTTCTCATCTTGAATGTGTGAAATCTGGGCAATTTTTTACCTTTGCTAACTGCCAGATGTACGACAGCCACCCTCTCCCTGTCCGTGATTATGCCTTAACACAGTCATTTTAACTTCAGCTCTTCCTCGGGACGGAAGTTTTATAACTTTTTTAGACATTTTAACTAGTTTATGGCTTTGAAAAGGGCTTGTTTGTGAACGGCCGAAATTAATTAGCTTTTTTAAACACTTTTATAATTTTTTTCCTTGCGGGTTTGAGTGATATTATATTGTTGTGGTAAATGCAACAATATATATATATATATATTATATCATTCAGTGTTTTTTTGTGAAAAAAAGGTGCCGGTACTCATTGGGATATATATATATACATCATAACATTAACTTACCGTTTTATAGAAAATTCCAAATTTTCATCAAGTTCTCATCGTCTTGAATATGTCGACTTCGTTCCTTGCTGTTAGTGTCAACTGCTGAGTGGCGCATAATAAATTGTATTGTGTACTAGCTCGTAGTTTATTTTTAGATGCCTTACATTTTTTGTGTACATAAAGTTTATCTACAATTGATTTCAATGCTTACCATATAACAACTATGCTTGCCATGAAATAAAATAGGTATACAGTATAATTTTATATTGCAGAAAATTGTAATACAATATCGCTTAAGTTTTAGAAACCTTAAAAATTTAATAAGATTCTAGCTAATCTACGAGTTAATTATTCAAAAAAGGTGCCGGTCCGCCGTACCGGTGCGTACCGTCACAAAAAAAGCCCTGTATATATGTATACCTCGCAACCTCGTAGCAGCTCCGTGTGTTGGTCTGTCTTCACACACAGACAATGCTGGGGGGGGGGGGCTTTCCTCTAGGCCGGGTGAATGAGCGATTTGTTCTCTTGCACTTTCTGCTGCGCATAGCCAGGTACACCTGGCTCATGTGGTACCGTACTGGGCCAAGCATCTAGTTTTCTTTTGAAGACTTTGACTTTGCCTACTGTGACGATTCTGTGGTTCTTTAGAAGCTGTTTAAAAATTCTTGGTTCCCTGACAACCAAGCTATTTTCCTTCAGTGATGAATAGCTCCATTCCCGGTCTTTTAATTTGGTTACTCTACATTCAGGTTTTTTGATGACATCTTTATTGACGAATAATTTTTTGTTTTTTAATATACAGTATTAGGAAAATTAATTAAGTACAACAATATATTCAGAAGAAAAAATTAGAGGCATAAAAAAATGTGCTAAAATTCAATTCACTTTTTCATTGTTCCTTATCAAATCAAAAGGGAAGAAATTTTCAATATCATTAGGAAATTTTATTTCGTATGTTCTTACTCATTCCATTGGGCCTTCCATTCAAACTTGGGCAGTTTTCGCCTTGATTCTAATGAGTTTAAGATAAACTTTTGACGGTTGTCATATCCTATTCTTTCCTGACATGCCTTTGTTACTAGGTTCACTGCCCTTTCCACACTTTGACTGTGGCATGGAAAAGAAGCTATCTCCAGTGGCTTACATCGAGCCTGTAGTAGCTCATCTTCGCTAAAATTGTTTAGCAGCAGTGGAGGAGTAATGAGCTCTCTTTGCCAATCGATCATCTCGGTGTAGTCAGTAGATTAGAAATTGAGGGTTCGAGGCAACTCAAAATTTCTGGTACCTGAAAATCCTGTTCTTGAAAGGATGATTTTCTGAATAGCTTGCTCCCTAATTTCTAGTCTCTTGTCAGTTACCATTGGTACGAGTATATTTTCTGGGTGGGCAAAGTAGGCGTTATTCTTTAATACTGGTTCTATAATTGATCTATGTTGTTCATCTAAATTTCGAAGCAAGTACATTAAATGCCAAAAGTTATATGCACCATCAGTTCCATTAGGATGAGATTTTATCGAAAACCACCCTGGAGCATAGAACTGTATAATAATCTTGACTATTTCTTGGAGATTTTTATTGGGATTTGGCGTTGAGATATATAACACTGGTATGCATATGAAATTGTTTTGTCTGCTGTGAGGGTTTTTTCAACTCATATTATATAATTCGACCATGCTGAATTCGGAAATGACATTGGTTTTCCTCAATCAGGTCAGGTTTTTTCTCTATTGGCCATTTATTATAAGTCCAATTTTATCCCCAAATTTATTGATTTTTTTAGCTTAAACACTGTAGATACGAGTAATATAAGAACACTCGTGAAAAATGAAAACATTGTGTGAATAAATACTTTTATTCATACAATGAATATGGAAAAAAGTTTATTGAGGAAGGAATGAAGTTTTTTTGGCTTTCCGTCTGTGTTTTTCTTCGGGCACGTCTCGCTTCAAACACCAGCAATAGTCCGCCAGCATATTGATATCCCAGTTTCCCTGGTACCTCTCTTCCATTATTTTGATATCTTGGTGAAATCGTTCACCCTGTTCCTCACTATAATCCCCGCAATTTTCAGGAAAATAGTCCAAGTGGGACCACAAAAAGTGCATTTTTATGGACATGCGCGACCCATGAGCTTTGAAAGCTTCCATCAAGTTTTCGACAACGGACTCGTATTCTGGACTTCTACGCTTGCCAAGAAAATCAGTGACAACTGATTTGAATGCCTGCCAGGCATTCTTCTCAGTTGGAGTCATTGCGTTTTCGAACTGAGTATCCTTGATCAAAGTTCGAATTTGAGGACCATCAAAAACCCCAGCATTTAGTTTAGCATCAGATATATGAGGAAATTTACTCTCGAGATATCGGAATGCTGAACCCTCCTTATTCATTGATTTGATGAAATTTTTCATCAAGCCCAGCTTAATATGAAGTGGTGGGAGCAAAATTTTTGTTGGTGGTACAAGGGGCACTGAAACGACATTATGCGACCCAGGTTCAAAATTCTCTCTGGATGCCCATTCACGCTGTGCATAGTGCTTCTCATCCGCTCGGCTATCCCATTTGCAGAGGAAACATGGGTATTTCGTGTATCCCCCTTGCATTCCCAATACAAATGCCACAATCTGAAAAAAAATGAAAATATTTAAAGAATTTAGAGAATTTGTTCTATCAGATAAAAAATCTATGCATTGGACTGTATCACTTCTGGGGAAGTTAAGTGTTCTTATACGCTCTCAAATAACCTTTGGAAAAACAACATAGTCAATAGCAATAGTTTACTTATGATATTAGTATTACCTTCAAATCTCCACAGATCCTCCAGTTATGTTGGTCGTATACGAGAGCATCCAGTAAAATTTTCATGTTATCGTAGCTCTCAGTAAGTTGTACGGAATGTGCTACAGGGACTGATGCAACCCTATTCCCAATGTTGAGAAGTACTGCTTTCAAACTTCGTTTAGACGAGTCTATAAATAGCCTCCATTCTGATGCGTTATATGGCAGGCCCAAGGATTCGATTAGCCCCTCAACATTGCAGCAGTACACTAAGGAAGAGGTATTTTCGTGCACTGCAAAAAACTTGCGGAATTCTTCCTCTCGTTTCCTATACCAGGAGAATGTTGTTCCCGGAGCCAGCAAGTTGTCCTCTCGAAGTCGTGAGCCCAAGATCTCGGCAGCTAATTTGGAAAGTCCTAAATCCCTGGTAAGATCATTAAGTTTGGCCTGGTTGAGAGGCCTCGGCTCATTTGAAGCGGTATTTTGAGGTATATACGACTGGGACTGGTCATTGGCATTGGTCATTGATTCATCATCAGAATCATCGAAGTCCAGGGTTTGAGGTGGGTCGGGTATTGGAATTCCAGGACCATGGGGTACAGGTCTCATAGCAGAAGGAATGTCAGGGTATACAACAATGTGTTTATTCTTCTTGTTAACTCCTGAAAATAGAAACACAGAAACATGGATATAAAACTTGCATATGAAATAGAAGAAGCATTCAGACAGTGGCGGCTCGTGAGGGAAGGCTGCGGTCTGTAAGATATGAAATAGGTCGATGGAGTCTGTATATTTTCTTTCAATATGAATGAAAAAGAAAGAAAATATACAATCATTATATGTAAATGTAACTTGTATAACAATATGTATGTGTAAATGTATTTTCTATAACAATATGTATATGTAAATGTATGATTACCATTATGGTGAATATTATGCTATATATGGTGAATATTACATTATGGTGAATATTATGTCAAGTTTCATACGAGGATTTCAAAATATTTAAGAAAAATAAATTTATAAGCCCACCTTGGAGGTTTGTCATGCAGAAATAGCAATCTGTCACGTGATCCTTTCCTTCTCTCCAAATCATGGGAATTCCAAAAGGCAAAGATTTCGCTCTGCCTTTGCTCCATCTTCTCAAATTTTCAATGCACGTCTTGCAGCACATATGAGGGGCGAAATTTTTGTCCTGGTCCCCTAGCTTAATTCCAAAGTATGCTCTATACATTGTCTTCACAAATTTAGTGATTTGGGACTGGTTATTTGGCATGGTAACCGTCCCACATATGTAGCAGAATCTATTGGGATCATTTTTATACGCTCTATTCATTATGAAATATTTTATCTATATGCCTGAAAAGTAAAAAAAGATATTATACAAGTGAAACAAGTGATGATAGATGTTACTGTTCCAATTCCGCTTTGACAAAATCACGAAAAATTCTATTTTACTTATGAGGCCATAGCCGGATAACCTGAGCTGATTGAGAAAAACGGATTGCAGATTCGAAATCAGCAGGAAAACCTCTATAAGAATCACTTACAAAACCCTTGACAGCAAAATTGATGCATACCAGTGTAATCGAAGGACCCTGTTGGCTAGAGTTAACCAGCGAGCATGGTGAAGCGTACCTGGGGATCGAGTGGACAGATCTTGAGAAGTGTCTCCAGTTTGCACTGCCAGACACATATCATAGAGATATCTTTGATCACTGCTTAGCAACTTCACAACATTTGCTGGAATTTCTTTAATGTTTCCCTTTACGCGAGAATATTTAACTACCTCCAATTTTGTTAAATCTGTTTTCAGTCTATTCCCAATTGAACCCACAAAAGTGTTTGGACCTGTTGTTTTACCATCAATAGCTTTGTAGACGTGCATAAAAGGCAGCTCATTCAAATGTAAGAGGCACACCAACCACTGCACTGGTCTGTTAAGATGAATTTCAATCAGTTTTATGGCTCCACCAATTTTTCCTGTATTTACAAGAGTGCCATCACACAGTAAAGCTTTGATAGTATCTGTGCTGTTCGAGTCTGTAATAATAGTTATCAACAACTCTGCTATGCAGCGAGCAGTTCCATTATCTGGTGTGACAGTTTACAGAGAGGCTTCCAGGTTCTTTCACAATCACATAGGGTTCTTCTTTTATCTTTCCACTTTTAGTTAATGTGTTATTTTTTCTTCCATCAAATCCAAGGCACTCCATCTTCAGATTTTCGGATTTAGACCCAAAAGTATTTGTTTCACCCATGCGATTTCTTTCTGTCAAGCATGTTGGTGTGGTTAGGGATCCCAATACAACTTACACGATAACGATCTGTTGTTAATGCTAGGTTTTTATAGGCGTGCCTGTTCTGAATATTCTCAGTCAATTCTAAATCGGCCTCATAATCTACATCGTGACTCTCTGAATCTACATCCATATCATCTTCGGTATTTTCTATAAATTCCGATGGTAAAACATTGGTGGCTTCAGTCATTTCTTCTTGTGCTTTTAGTTGACGGTTTTGTGTTTCTTGAGCTCTTGCTAAAGATCTCTTCTTTGTTGAACTCGCTATGCGATCAATTGGTCCTAACCGATTTTTTCTTTGTTTTTGACCCACAAAAGACCCATTCTGCCATTGGTATTTTATCCTTACACCTGCAAGATTTCCTATCAATTCCCTTATCAAAGCATTCACAAGAAGATACATCAAACATTTCATCATACTGAGCTACTTTTAAGGCAAAACTTTCATTTCTTCGATGTAACGGCACTTTGTTCAATTTTGAGGCTTCTTCTATTAGTCGACTGACTTTAAATAGATACCTTTGGTGTTAATCGTAGGAAAAGAAAATTTCATCCAAATGTCTTCAATATCTTTTACAACAACCCTGTAACAATCATTAGCAGTTGCTGATCCTTTTGATTTAGCTTCTTCACGACGGCGCACAAAAAGGTAGTGTCTCACAACATCTGCTTTTGAAGGAGTCATTGCTGCTGGGAATTCCGTAGGATATCCAAAGGCTGCACTTGAGGACTTGCTTCTAGTAGTCATAGTTTATATTCAGAAGTAAAATCAAATTATATGTAATTTATAATTTATGATAATTCAAATTATAATTAAAGCAAATGCAAATTATTTCTATATATCTGAAAAATTATTTCTATTTATCTGAAACATAAAAATAGCAAGCATTAAACAAACAACTTATCATGTAACATATAACAACATTAAACATATGCAAATATGAATGTAAAAAAGGGAGGAGGGGCATGTGATAGGAGTAGTGGTAGCACATGCTTCATTAATACTATAAACACCCAGGAATGTCTGTCAGTCTGTCACGCTCGAAAAGAGAAGATTCTTGATATATATGGGCGATATTTGTATTTTAATGCATTAGAAAAAGGCGTAATGAATTCTACTTTTAATTATAATTTTAAAAAGTGTAAAAAATATTTGCTTTTGCGTTCAGCTTTGAGCCGAAATTTAATCTGCGGCTAAGTTCAAAAATTTACCAAATGAGTTCTTTTTATGCACTTTCATACTGGTGCGGCAACCATTACAGACTAAATATTTTTACAGCTTTCAAAAAGTCTTCGAGTAACTGCGGGGGGCCTGCGGCTCCCAAATTACTGAGGCCAAAGGCCCCAGCACCACGGGCGTAGCTAAATGGGCCCGTAGGGCCCACTTTAGCTAGTTTTTTAATATTTTGTTAAAGTGATAAAAAAACAAATCATGTAGTGTACTTTTTGAGAAATAAAAAATTTCCCATTTTCGACCCAACCTACTGCATATATACCTCATAACATGCACTGTATATATATATATTATATATATATATATATATAAAAGCGGTTCCTAACGGTATGGAGAGAACAAAGCGCTCACTCGAGTGATTGATACTTTTGTTTAACGAAAATTAGTGGACTTTCCTCAAATCTAAACAAGCAATTCAGTATCCTAATTTACTCTCAGTCAGCCGTGCGACCTCTTTTACATAGTGACGATTTGACTGTACCAAAACCACCAAAGACATGGTGGAGAAGCGCACAATCCTAAGGAATGGAGCCTTTTTATCGATTCATTAAAGTTGAGTTTGAAAGTTGTACTATCGCACAACGGTAATATCTATCCTTCTGCTCCGGTTGCACATAAATTTCATATCAAGGAATCATGTAACAATATGCAGATACTTTTGAAACATAATCTTATCTATTATAATATAATAAGAGAGCTGTCCGTCTGTCTGTCCGTCTGTCTGTCCGTCCGTCCGTCACACTTTCAGAAATTGTTAAAATAAAAATTCAGAAATTGTAAAAAAAATTCAGAAATTGTATTACGGGCGGAAATGTGAAGCTCAAGATTTTCATGACTGTTCTTTTCTGTAGTTTAGCCTGTCTGTTTGTGAAATTTATCCCGGGCAGTAATGGGGGAAGGGTGGGGGTGGGGGTAATGGGGGAGGGGTGGGGTAATGGGGAGGGGTGGGGGTAATGGGGGAGGGGGTTAGCCCCCAAGTTGCATGAATGGAGGTGAGGAGGTTTTGGGAGATACCAGATTCAGAAATGTTGACACAATGTGAAGCTCAAAATTTTCACGGCTGCGTTCTTTTCTGTAGTTTAGCCTGTCTAACCGTCAGCAAAGCGACGGGAACTGTACTAGTGACTATAATAAACACTCCTGGCATATCTTTAGTGATCTGAAAGTGATTGCACTTCTCTTTGGCTTACAGTTTGGATACACAAAGTTCTCTTGTTTCTTCTGTGAGTGGGTCAGCAGAGCTAAAGAGAGTCATGATGCACAGAAAGAGTGGCCGCTTCGACAAAATTTGTTTCCAGGATAGAAAACTGTTGCCCATCAAACCCTAGTAGATCCACCAAAAGTGTTCTCATCACCTATCCATATCAAACTTGGTTCGATGAAAAATTTTGTAAAAGCCATGATTAAAGACGGACCTGGGTTTCTATATCTAAAGCAGAAGTTCCCAGAATCAGCGAAACGAAAATCAAAGAAGGTAATTTTGAGGGCCTGCCCACAGATCAGAGAAGTGATGAAAGACTGCATTTGATGAGTTTTGAATGAAGCTGAAAGAACAGCGTGGAAAGCTTTTCAAGAGGTGACTACGAAACTCCTTGGCAGCGACAAATCAGAAAACTATGTTTCCCTGATGGAGCAAATGCTTATTGCTTACCAGGCCCCGTGGGGTGTAACATGTCTTTAAAACTGCAACTCCTGCACTCCCACCTGAGCTTCTTCGTATCAAACCTGGGCGCTATCAGCATTGGGGATAGTGAAAGATTTCATCAGGATATATCAGCCATGGAAAAGCGGTACCAAGGGAAATATAGCCCCAGTATGTTGGCCGACTGAACACTTATAAGAGAAGTCCCTTGTATTAGTTATAAGCAAAAATTAGCTGCAAAACAAATTAGTTAAGATACTCTTCCTTTTTGTACGATTAAATATACCAAAAAAGTAAGAAAATCTGTCAATTTTCACTTGCATTTCCTACGAAATCCGGATCTTTTCGGTTTGACGGCCTGTAATATTTTTTAACATTACTTGTTTTTTATTGTCCAGTTATAATCGAGGATTTAAAAAACAAAATTCATATTTTAGAGAAACAAATAGTGAGGCAGTTATACATTTTAAGTTATACGCTTTAAGATTCCAAAATCCCTGAAAGTTTTAGGTCAACTGTACGCTCACGACGATTGGTTAGGTTAAGTCATGATATTTTCGTTTGTTTTGACAGTAACCTAACGAAAATATCATGACTTAACCTAACCAATCGTCAAGGGCGTACAGTTGACCTAACCTGGCATTCTGTTAACCTAACTGGGCATTCAGTTAACCTAACCAGTTGGTAGAGTCTAGAATTTGACGGTCTCTCAGCCATGACTCCGTTTTTTTCGCCGGCCGTCAAACCAAAAAGATCTCGAAATCCTGCTGTTGAAAAGTGTGGCTTAGTAAACTAATGAAAAATATATTAATCGGCGAGTGCTAGTCCTCTTCCGTATTATAAATCTGACGTATTAAGTGCTGTCCTGTTGAAACCTAGTGAGAGTTCAAATTAAATCAGTGCATGTTCGGCAGTATATATATATATATATATATATATATTAATCTGAATATTGCGTACAACCTTTCAAAGCACTTTGTAGTTGTGGGCCATATTAAATAAAGGACATATATCTATATGTATTTGGGGACAATTATGACAGAAATATGAAAACTAACACATCGATGTGAAGAAGGAATGAAAGAAACGTCTTATTAAAGGTACTAAAAACGCGAGTGTATTTTATAGAATACATGCTTTTATAGGATAATTAGTGGGCCAAATGGTCCACTACTATATATATATGCTAAAAAAGGCCTGCAATATTTCAGATTGGTTGCGTACAATATTTTCATATTATTCGTAAACTTCTGAAGAAGATTTTTAGAGTTCAGTGTTAAAACACAATGTTCCGTTTTCTTTGTAGCAATATATAACGAAGAAGTGATATACCGATTTAAAGGGGTGACGGTATGAATTCAAAATTGACGGTAAAATGGGACCCAATACTATTATTATCAATGAACTATCTTGTATTAATTGCTGCATCTAGCGTGTTTCGCCCATTTTAATTTTGAATAAGGTTATTTATTGAAAATTACTTTTTCTTATGCGTTATTACCACGAATTTTGCAGCATGATGTAATGATATCTTTCATCATTTAAAAAAGTCATGACGCATGGTATTTTAAAATCTAGTGCAGCTAATTTAAAGTTATATTGAACAGAATTTGGTGTAAGTAATGAGCTGATACAAGTTTGATGCTAGCATATCAAGTTTTATTTTACAGACATAATATAACCTTGAATAACAGTTAAAACAGTTTAGCCATCTGTCAAACATGGTGTGCCACAGGGCTCAGTGCTGGGTCCACTGTTATTTTTATTATATATAAATGACCTTCCACGTTCATCTGATATACTGAACTTCATAATGTTTGCGGATGATACAACTGTCTCTTTTTCTTCCAAAGATGTTAATACAGCTAAGAATATATTTCATTCAGAATTAATCAGTGTAATGAAATGGTTGACCACCAATAAACTCTTCCTAAATACCAGTAAAACAAATTTCATGATTTTTACTAATAAAAGAAATGTATATCTTGATGAACTCAATGTTAATGAAATCACCATAAAGAAGTGTACTGTAACAAAATTTCTTGGTGTAATGCTAGATAAGAATTTGCAATGGAGTGATCATGTAAATTATATCGCGAAAAAGATTTCAAGGAGCGTTGCTATAATGTTTAAACTTAGAAATGTAGTCCCTAAACAAGTTTTATTGACTCTTTATCATACTCTTGTTCTTCCTTATATAACATACTGCACCCTTGTTTGGGGAAACTCCGCTAACAACGCATTAAATGGTATCTTTGTCATCCAAAAACGAGCAATAAGGTTATTATCTGATGCTGATTTCCTTGATCACTCTAGTGCATTATTTAAAGAGCTAAACCTACTAAAGCTCAATGATATAACCAAACTGGCACATTTTATTTTTATTTACAAATGTAAGAGCAAAATCATTAATTTGCAATGGGTAAATAGATATTTTGTAACTCATCAAGAAATCACCCGTATCAGACCAGAAATAGATCAAAGATTGTTATACCTCAATTTAGATTGTCTTCATCTCAAAAACTACCTATTTTCATTGGATTGAAACTATGGAATGACTTGCATGCCGATATAAAAAATATTGCGAATGTAAATTTGTTTAAAACCAAGTTAAAATCCCGATTAATAATGGGATACTAACAAAAATCTTGGATTAGTGTCCACTAATAATGTTTAATATTGTCCATTAATATTGTTTAATATTGAAATACAGGCTTTAACTATTAATAATACTTATTTACTTATTTATTTACTTTATTATTATTAACTTATAACGGCTAGCTGCTTATTTTTAATAAGAGCCCAGTAAAGCCTAAAGCTTAAGGGCCAAATTAAAAAAAAATTTAAAAAAAATTAAAAAAAAATTAAAAAAAATAAATAAATAGTCGAGCTTCACAATTATTTGTCATTGTAAAAATTGTAAATTATAAAAAGACTACTGTATTTATTTTATTATTAATAAAGGTTAATTAATTAATAAAAAAATGAACTTTAAAAAAAACTTTAAAAAAGGAGTAAAAAATTTGGTTTTTGTATTTCTGAAATTTGTAGAATCGCCTCGCCCTTTTATGTCAGAACTACAACAATGGTTACTCGTATCACTGTATAATAATGTATTGTATAATAAAGGTTAGGAAACTAATTTAAGATAAATAGTTAATAATAATAATAATAATAATAGTAAAAATAATGATTGTGAAAAGTGGACGCTCAATTTTGCCAGTTGAGGTTTAAGTTTTGGTTTTTGGCTAAAAATACAAGTTACCCCTGTTTCTTTGATGTATTCAATCCGACGCGAATGCAACGAGTCTTTTGCTTATATTGAGGTTCTGGATATACTGTAGTAGGGCTAGATTAAACCGAAGCGTTGAATTTACACACAGTTGGCAAAAAATTATTTTTAAGGTTTTCTGCGAAGATATTGGCGTGCCCAATCTCTGCTGTATTTTTGAGACTTTACTCATCTTCGTATAGTTCTATTATAATAGGTTGTCTTTCAGGGAACTATTAATCCTTTCATGCCTGAGCTATGGAATTTTATTTTAACCCTTTAAGGACTGAAGGGACAAATTGATAACGTTTCAAATACAAGCATTCATAACTTAACCCTACAAAAAATTCAGGGCTTAAAGGGTTAAGGTTTTTCCTATTTAAGCCAAAATAATCTCTAATATTCAGATTGCAAGGCTCGTTTGTCAAGATCATGTTGCCATAAGGCCACGGTGGGCGTTAAAGAAATCTTTGCTATTTGTCAGACACTAGTTGTTCTTATGTACGCAATACATACATTGTTTCCATTTACTAGTATTATATATATATATATCGTAAAGAACGACGCTTGTATAGGAGAACATTCCGCGCAAGATGAGAAGAGAGAACGAACAAATGAAAAAAATGAGGTAACCACCCGGGAATCGAACCCGGGATCTTCCGATTGCCGGTCAGATATGATAACCATTACACTACGGGCCTCACTCGAACAAATGCCGTAATTCTTCTACATACGCGCAGAAACCAATGCCCCAAGGGGGCACCTCCCGCATGCCGTATCTATATATACATTTCAACTGCAAAGAACACGCAGTATAAATAACGTAAAGAACGGCGCTTGTATAGGAGAACATTCCGCGCAAGATGAGAAGAGAGAACGAACAAATGAAAAAATGAGGTAACCACCCGGGAATCGAACCCGGGATTGGTTTCTGCGCGTATGTAGAAGAATTACGGCATTTGTTCGAGTGAGGCCCGTGGTGTAGTGGTTATCATATCTGACCGGCAATCGGAAGATCCCGGGTTCGATTCCCGGGTGGTTACCTCATTTTTTCATTCTCTCTTCTCATCTTGCGCGGAATGTTCTCCTATACAAGCGTCGTTCTTTACGTTATTTATACTGCGTGTTCTTTGCAGTTGAAATATATATATATATATATATATATATATATTATATAATATATATATATATCAGCAGAAACTTCATGCATCAGAAATGTATCTTCTGCAGGAGCGCTTCCAGAAAGATAAAACTAACGGGGACCGCGAAACCGGACACGGCGGAACGCGCTGGAACACTGCGTAAAAAGAGCCATGAAATTTTTTTCTACTCAAATCAACTTTAGATTAGCCTAACCCCGGCCTCGGGAATGTTTGTTTTGTTTGTTTTTGTTTTTTTCCTAAGGAGGAGGGGCAAACCCACAAATGCCCCTCATGAAAGACGGTAAGGCCTCATAAACGGGGTGAGGGACTTAAGGGGGCCACTCATAACAGAGGCGAAGGCCTCCATGGGGCCCCTGCAGGTGCAAGTTTAAGAGCACCCCAAATTCCTCTACCCAAATGCCCTCATACTACTATTGCTATTTTAATGTCATAAATAATGTACAGAAGGTTGTCAGGTGCCCTTTAAAATTATACCATTTCGGTTTTTTTCACAAGTGTTTGGAACGTCTGAAGACGTTTATAGATCTCTTTGGGGAAACTTAGGTCTCTGATTGCACTGTTCCCAAAGAAAAACGGAGCGGGAAGCATCATCGTGTGAGGTTGCATGTCACCTGCAGAAGTGGATAAACTGCTTTCGTTTGACGGTGGAATGAACTTTCAGACTTATACGGGCATCTGGAATAACGGGTGATTACAAATGATCTTCCCGATTTTAAACATTTATTATGAAAAAACTAACAAAGCTACAGCGAAAGGTAAAATATACAAATAAAGAAGAACTCAAAAAGTTTTATTTACAAGCTATTGAAGTTTAATGTGAGCTCCTTTTGTGGTTCTGCAAACATCAAAGCAGTATTCTGGTTCCCTCCATACATTTTGTAGCATATCATACTGAACTTTTCCCACCTCGCGTATCCTTTCCTTCAAATCTTCCAAAGCTGTTGCCACTGGTGGAACAAAAACTTCATTTTTGATATAGTCCGAGAGGAAGGAGTCAAGGGGGTTTAGATCAGGCGAAGGAATGGGTCCCCCACGCCCGTTCTAACGATCAGGTAATTGCTCATTCAGGAGTATTGTAACCTCAAAAGGAGCCACAGAAAAGGGCTCATATTTAACTTCAATAGCTTGTAAATCAAACTTTTTGAGTTCTTCTTTATTTGTGTATCTTGTATTTCGCTGTAGTTTTGTTAGTTTTTTCGTAATAAATGTTTAAAATCGGGAAGATCATTTGTAATCACCTCGAATAATTTTGAAGCTTTCTCAAGAAAAATTATATCCTGATCCTAATCATAATGAAGTGACATTCCAGCAGAAATATTACTCCAAGTCACACTTCGAGTGCTACCAAGAAGTGGTTCCACTGCAACTTCTGCAGTGAAATACCACTTCTTAAAGGCCCCCACTGTTTCCCAACCCTTACCAAATTGAACATCTATGGGTAGGAAACAAATGTTCATCAACAAATGATCTACGTTGCAAACGAATGGAAGAATGGGGCAACACATAAATCAGAATCTGCTCCATTGACAGACTTTTTGGAAAAGATGCGTGGTCCATCAGGATGCTTTGGTGTAGATCGGGTAATTGGACTAAGATTTTGTCTTTTTGACTAGGAGTTCATTGCCCATGGGACTGTTCAGTACAACTGGGATTGCTGAACCATGATTTTATCATTTGACTAGGAAAATGTCACTTTTTATTTTAATAAAGAAATAAAAGGTCCCACTATTTTATATACAGGGTGTCCCAGAATAAACTATCTATTTCAATGAAATCGGACAAATTTAATAAAAACTGACATAATTTTGTGTTTATTACTAAATTATGATACAAAAACAAATAGATTTATAAATCATAAGTCAAAACTTTATTGAGAAGTTTCAACATGTGCACCATCTGTATCTCTGCAAATTTCAAATCTATCCTCAGCGCTGCGAAACACATTTTGAAGCATTTCAGGTGTTATCTCCCGCACTGCCAACTGGATGCGTTCTTTAAGTTCAGCTAAACTATTGATCTTTTGGCGATAAACCTTTGGTTCCCTCCATACATTTTGTAGCATATCATACTGAACTTTTCCCACCTCGCGTATCCTTTCCTTCAAATCTTCCAAAGCTGTTGCCACTGGTGGAACAAAAACTTCATTTTTGATATAGTCCGAGAGGAAGGAGTCAAGGGGGTTTAGATCAGGCGAAGGAATGGGTCCCCCACGCCCGTTCTAACGATCAGGTAATTGCTCATTCAGGAGTATTGTAATTTTGTGTTTATTACTAAATTATGATACAAAAACAAATAGATTTATAAATCATAAGTCAAAACTTTATTGAGAAGTTTCAACATGTGCACCATCTGTATCTCTGCAAATTTCAAATCTATCCTCAGCGCTGCGAAACACATTTTGAAGCATTTCAGGTGTTATCTCCCGCACTGCCAACTGGATGCGTTCTTTAAGTTCAGCTAAACTATTGATCTTTTGGCGATAAACCTTTGTTTTTATGAAACCCCATGCAAAGAAATCCAGGGGTGTCAAATCCGGAGAACGCGGAGGCCAAGGTCGAGGTCCTCTACGTCCAATCCACCGATTCGGAAGGCGTCTGTTGAGGTATTCTCGAACAATTAGAGCATAATGACATGGTGCTCCATCTTGTTGAAACACAACATTATCAAGAATGCCATCATCAAGAAGCTGTGGTTCGAGAAACTGCTGAAGCATATCAAGGTAGACGGTACCTGTTACAGTTGCTACCGCAAAGAAGAATGGGCCATAAATTTTGGATTTGGTCATTCCAAGCCACACGTTAACTTTTGGAGTCTCTTTGCCATTCTATGACTTCAGACGGTCTTTAATTGGACCAGATAATGAAAAAATTATGAAAATAAAATTATGAAAAAAATTTAGAAATTTATACATTTTTAACACATATTAAACATGATAAACAAAAATAAAAGTGTTTTTAAAAAATTTGTCCGATTTCATTGAAATAGATAGTTAATTCTGGGACACCCTGTATATTGGAATGGATTGTCAGACTGCTGCAATAGCGTAACCAACATTGTTTGGTCCGGCCGCGATAGTCTAAGATGATTATTTTTGGCAAAAAAAAAAAAAAAATTCTCAGGTTTATGAACGACGTTCTCCAGTGACTCCCCCCTAATGGGAGCGCCCTGTCATGGTGGGGGAGGCTTGAGGTCCCGCTGATCTGATGAGCCACACCAGCGGGGGCTTGTCCCCCCTTCCTCCTGGTCGAGGAAAGGGCTACCCATGCTGGGAGGGTAATCAGGGAGGGATGAGACTAAATGGTTCCCAGGGTGCACCGTTGGCCATGAGAGCGGGCTGGTGACCCTTCCTCCAGCCTATTCCACCAAAGGCTGGAGAGTAGTAGCTCTCCCATGTGTTTTCTGTGCGCGGCGACCCGTAAGGCTGGGAGACGGGAGTCCTGGAGGCTGAGCGATGCCGCATGCCGCGCCCTGCGGCTAGCAACATGCCTCTTTGGTCCCTTATTCCGGCTAGACGGGCGGCTTGACTATTACAGGCCCGGTCAAGCCAATCGGCTGGTCTTATTGGCTAGGGTTAAGCTTCCACCACGACGTCGGCGCCCCATTTGGTCCCGCGGGTGCCATCAGACTAAGTAGTGGTTGCGTATACCTCTCCACTACCCCTGTGGTCTATATAGCCTCCCCTTGTTGGGCTCCGTGGTGGATGGGGGGATGGAGTGGCGAATATTTAATTATATGTTTATGGAAACATACAACCCCCATCTCTCTCGGCCTCACCCTGACCTTTCTCCTGACGACCCCGGCATGTCCTCGGACCTTTCTCTTGACACCCCTGCTTTGTCCCCTGGCCTCTCTCCTGACGACCCTGGCATCTTTGCTGCTCTCTCTTCTGACGACCCTGGCATGTCCACGGACCTCTCTCAAGACGCTTCCCTTATAGCTACCCTGGAACCCTTCCGGGCCCGGGTAGCTCCGATGGAACGAAGGCCTCTGTCCCCTCCGTTTCGGCTTCGCATGCTGCCAAGCCGAAGCGTGTTAAGGCTACCCCGAAGGTACAGAGTTCCAAGGGCTCTCACCGGAGGAGTAAGAGGTCTACCCGATCTGTCACTGAAGTTTTACCCGGGGTATTTGAACCCAGAAACTATCAGAAATATTTAGTAATCAAAGCTTTGGAAGGTCAATCCATCAAGGACCTTAACATTTTTTATGTCCATCGCACCTTGGTGGCAGCGTGCAGCCGTGAACCGAGAGTCTCTGACCAAAGGGATGGTAGCCTTCTTGTTGAGGTGTCATCCCCAGAGGAGAGTGCTCGGTTGCGCGCTATATCGGCTGTACCAGGTGCTGATGTGTGCTCCCCATGCTACGCTCAACCAGTGTAGAGGGGTTGTATTCTCCCGTGACCTGGTGCGTTATTATGAGGAAAAGCTTGTCAGGAAGTTGAAGGACCAGCAAGTTGTGAAAGTAGAACGCTTCCAAAAGAAGGTGGATGGCGTTCTTACCCCAACCCCAACACTACTTATAGCCTTTGATAGGTTTGACTTGCCTGAATCCATAAAGGTGGCATGGCTTCGACTCCCTGTCAAGCCGTATATCCCCAACCTTAAACGATGTTTCCACTGCCAGGCGTATGGACATGTCAGCCGCTTCTGCCGCCGCTTGCAGAAGGGCCTCCCTGCTGTGTGTGTAAATCGTGGGAAGTGTGGGCATGAGTGTGAACTGTGGAAGTCCAGCCTCGTGCTACCACTGCCGTGGGGACCATCCTGCGTCCTGCAGAGACTGTGACCAGTACAAACTGGAGAAGTCCATTCTGACCATAAGGGCGAGGGACAGGGTAAGCTTTGCTGAAGCAAAGAGCATGGCACTCTCCCAGCATGTTCGTCCTGGGATATCTTATGCTTCAGTGATGGCACACCATGCTGCCAGTCGTTCCTCTGATCCAAAGTCGTCTCGTCCTCAGCCATTCAAACAGCCAAAGGCTCCATTAGCGCGATCTACGTCACTCAGTACTATTCCGACTTCTGGCACTTCCACTTCTAAGATTATACCAAAACCATCTGTGACGTCTCTTGCAACTTCCAGGGTGGTAGATCCACCCACACGGAAGAGATTTCTAAGTGACAAGTCCCTCGATGGGAATCCACCATTCAAAGTTCAGCCTTCGAGACCCTCTGGTGGGTTCCTGAAGGTACCCCGGGTGTCGGCTCTCACCGTCACCCCTATCCCAGTGGCACCGGCTGCTTTGTCGGATGTCTCTGATGATCTGGCTCCTGCTGCCACTCCACCGGTAGCAGAGGCCCTTAGGCCACGGGATCGAGGCCCTGTGACATCCTCACTGGTGAGTGGCTCTGTACGGTGCCCTTGAGCCCCTACAAGCCCCCAAATCTGGATCACCCAGGCCCGTGGCTCCGACATCTGCCTCTGGGCTGGGGAAGGACGCAGATACAACAAAACGCTCCTCCATCTCCAAGATACCACTTGCCTCTAAAGGCGAGGGTAAGAGCAATTCTGGAAAAGTCCTCTTCAAGGGCCTTTCCAGAAACGAACCCACCTAGAATTTTGAAGGTCCTTCAGTGAAATTGTACTGGCCAACTGGGAGGGGCTTCTGCTACTTCTAGACCAGGTGTTCCCAGTTTGTGTATGCTTGCAGGAGACGATGGTGGGAGACAAGGGTTACCCTGCCCCTAGGGGGTACACCATTCTCCACTCGACTCCTGATCCAGCCGGTGGACATCATGGCGGCTCTGCCATCCTTCACCGCTGAGATGTCCCTTTTACCACCGTACCCATCAGATCTCCACTACAGGTTGTTGCTGGGAGATGTTTTATGACACGATGGTACACGGTGTGTTCCCTGTACTTGCCTCTTAACACCGTCGTGCAACGTGGTGATCTCGAGGGACTACTACGCCCCTACATTATTCTTGGCGATTTGAACTGCCGTCATCCTTTGTGGGGAGATGCCATCTTCAACCCTAGCGGGTGACCTCCTCGCCTCTATTTTCGATGACTGAGATCTTTATATTTTAAACACTGGTGACCCTACGCACTTCCATATTCAGACAGAAACCTACACTGCAATAAACCTATCAATATACACCCCAGACATTGCTCTTACATTTCATTGGGAAGTGGTTGGCGACCTTCATGCAGTGATCACTTCCTAGTAATTCTAAGCGCTGCGGGAAGTCCACCAGTTTCCAGACTCTCAAAGTTGTGCCTGGACAGGGCTGACTGACGCCGGTTTTCGGAGTTGGGCCAAGGACATCTGGAACATTTTTGCGACGCCCTGTTCCCTAGTGGAATCAGGAGTGTGCTGTGGCACGTGGAGCGTACAGGCGAGCTGGTACGCACTATCGTGCCCACAGACACAATGACTTTTTAAAAGTAGAATTTCGTAGGGCCAGGGCTCACTATAGGTGCGTCCTGAAGACCGCACGCCGTGATTCGTGGGCCTCCTTTGTGGGGACTGTACGCTCTTCCACACCCACATCCCTAGTGTGGCAGAAGGTGCGGAAGATATTAGGTAACCACACGCCAAGTTTTCCACCTATTTTAAAAATTAATGGTAACCCTGTGGCTGAGCCTGACGCGGTGGCTGGCGCATTTGCGGAGACCTTTGCTGGGATATCCAGGAGAAATCCACAGTCTCCCTTTGCTGCACAGCGCCGGCGTTGGGAATCTATTTTAATTAATTTTATTTCTCGTAGAGGGGGAGAGTTATAACATTGTTTTTAGTAACTGTGAGATGCGAGAGGCTCTGAGAGGTGCAGTGACACCTCTCCAGAACACGACGACATCCCCTATGCCATGGCGCGCCACCTTCCTGACGGGACAATGGCGTTTATACTTGACCTTTACAATAGAATTTGGCAGGAAGGGATCTTTTCGGACAGTCGACGGTTGGCAATAGTGATCCCTATCCCTAAGCCGGGTAAAGATCACTCCCTTCCGACCAGCTTCCGCCCCATTGCCCTCACGTCGTGCCTCTGTAAGGTTATGGAGAAAATGGTAAACGTCCGGCTAATGTACCATCTGGAAAGAAAAGGTCTCCTGTCCCCGAGTCAGTCTGGTTTCCGCAGAATAAGTTCCACCACTGACGCATTACTGCGGCTGGAGTCCTCAGTTTGTGAAGCCTTTGCTTCCACACAACACCTTTTATGCGTCTTTTTTGACCTGGAAAAGGCCTACGACACAACCTGGAAATACCATATTCTCCAGCAGCTGCACAAATTTGGCCTGCGCGACCACCTCCCTAAGTTTGTGCGGGAGTTCCTCCGTAACCGTAGGTTCCAAGTCAAAGTGGGAACCTCTCTCTCTGCTGCTGCCATACAGGAGGAGGGTGTCCCTCAGGGCAGCGTATTGAGTGTCACCCTCTTTCTCTAGCAATAAATGACATTGTATCATCCTTGCCTGTGGGTGTGTCCAGCAGTATGTTTGTGGACGACTTGGCTATCTGGTTCGCCGCTTCACGAATGTCGGTGGCAGAGCGGCGAATGCAGATAGCCATTGACCGCATCTCACTGTGTGCGAACAAGCACGGTTTTCGGTTTTCCCAGTCTAAGACCGTTGCTATGCACTTTTGGCGCATTTGTGGTGTACACCCGGACCCTGACCTCTCTTTGTATGGTCACAGAATTTCTTGTGTTGAAGAAGCGCGCTTCCTTGGGCTAATTTTTGACCGAAGACTTACCTGGGCTCCTCACCTCCGGTCTCTCAAAGCTTCCTGCATGAGATCCTTAAATCTCCTAAAGGTCCTGGGGTGCTGACAGGGTGACTCTTTTACGGCTACACACTGCCTTAGTTTTATCAAAATTGGAGTAGGAGGCTGAGGTGTACACCTCGGCTATCCCGGCCCGACTTCGAATTTTAGATGCTGTGCATCATGCTGTCGTTCGTCTGGCCACGGGTGCTTTTCGCTCCTCTCCCATATCTAACCTCCTTGTGGATGCTGGGGAGCTTCCCCTGGACCTCCGACGCCGATCTCTGATAGTCAGATGTTTTTATCGAGTGCAGCGACACTGATTCGCCCACTTATTTTAATATTTTTAATGAACGTTTTAATGGTTTTTATGAAACCCACCCCAAATCTCGCCGACCCTTTGGTTTTAGGGCGAGATTAGTGGTGGCTGACCTCTCCCTCCCGCGGGTCCCAGTCCGTCCTGTGGCGCTACCGAAGCTTGCACCTTGGGTACTGCCCGAGGTGAGGTTCTAGGCTGACCTTACTTTAAGAAATGTTTTTAGACCATACTTCCCACCACATGGACTCGGTGCCTGTTTTTACCGACTGCTCCAAATCTGATGCTGGCGTCGGGTTTGGGATCGTCTTTCCTGAATTTAGCCGCTGGGGCAGTCTCCTTGCTTCAGCATCTGTTTTTACTGCTGAATTATCAGCCATTCTTTTAGCCCTAAAGAATGTATTTAATTGTGGTAGGATGCATTTTACTATTTTTAGTGACTCTAGAGTCTAGAGGATCTCTTATGGCTCTTTGGTCTTTTACTAGTCAGCACCCTATTGTTGTAGATATTTTAGAGTGGCTGATTTTAATTGGGCGTCGTGACCTGTGGTCAATTTCTGCTGGGTCCCTGTACACATTCGTGTGCAGGGCAACGAACAGGCGGACGAGGTGACGAAGGCGGCCGCGTCTCGCCCTGCACCTGTCCGCCGTTCCATACCGTGATCTGTTCCCGGAGGTGCGTGTATCTGCTCTAGATTCCTGACATAAATAATAATAATCTCCAGTGACTGTTTGGAATGATCGACAGCCTGGCACCTTGGCTTAGCAAAAGGTCTTTTGACAACAGGAAAACCATTCATTGTAATAGACATGACCATTTAGTGTGAGAATTAGCAGCGAGACCTGTAAGCAGCTTATCGACAATAGGCTCAGAATGGTAGTAGAAGGGATTCAAGGTACTGAAGAATGTTGAAAGTATGAAATTATGTTTTCCTAAACATAATTAAATCATATAATTAATATTATTCTTTTTTCTCGATTTATGATACTTCATATGGGCAAAATATAGGTTGTCAAAAGCATTTGACCAGGGATATATATATATAAAGGGTGTCAGGAAATGATTACCCCCCCCCTGTACAGAAGAAACTGAAAGGAATAGAAAAAACAGACAAAACCACGCGAAAGAGCGTTTAATTTTGAATAAAAAACACTTGTTTTAATATCGGGTGTTGCCCCCATTTGCAGCTCTGACGGCCATTAATCGACGGGGGTATGATCCCAGAAGTGTCTCAAAGAGATCGGTATCATGACTCATTTCTTCAAGGACTTCGTTGATCTTTGCAGTCATAATTTCTGTTGAATACCGATTCTGAATGGGTTGTTCCAGCATTAAGGACTCCACCCAATCCTTCATGATGGATCCGACATGTTCACAGACATTAAGATCGGGAGAATTGCCAGGCCATTCATTATTTCCGAAAAAATCAATGTTATTGTCCTTAAGCAGTTGTTGAGTCGCAAGTGCTTTCATACAGGGGGCTTTGTCGTGAAGAAAGGTTGCCTGTTCAACATCCAAAACACACTCGGGGTCTTTCAAAAACGGAATTACATGTTGGGCTAAAATTACATTTCAAAAATAAGGCCCATCCCAACTGGTTCCTCTTGGTTTGATAACCCGGATGAGCTTCCGAATAGAGAACATAATGAAAACACCCACACATGCTGGATTTTTTACTATTTCTCGATACTTCTGGTCGTCTGGGACTTCATCAGGAGTTGTTGCCCAAACCCGATCATTCTGAAAATTTGGTTTTCTGGAGACATAAACGAAGAATTCATCGCTGACAACCAAGTGAAGGAAATCGTCTTCCGTCCATTCCTCAAGATAATCAAAAAACCATAGCCGATCTTCAATATTAAGATCACTCTTCCGTGGCTTAGCTATTTCATGCCAAGCACTCAAGCCTTGGCGAACTCGAAATTGATACACAAGTTGCCGATTGACTATCTTACCACGACGGATAAGTATCTCTTTCGCTACCTCAGAGCAGCTCTTCTTTCGGCGCCGTGATGCAGCAAGCACAATGTCTTTCGATTCTTGAGATAATTTCTCCGGTCTTCCTCCTCGAAATTCTGTTTCACAATCTTCAGGATTCTTATTCCAATTCCTTTTGACAAAGTCTTCTGATCTTTTTAATCTCTCAGCCACCCAGTGTCGAGTTATGAAAGTTGCACCAGCTTCCTTTGCTTCACGAAATGTGACAGCTCGAATGCGGTCAAGAACTCGCTTTTTCTCTGAATCGTTCAAAATAGATGATGCCATGGTTTCTGTGGGGAAAAAAATGGTAAGAATTAAAATCACAGGAATAGAATATAGTGGTTTTTATTCAGATTTTAACGCTCTTTCAAGTGGTCTCGCCGGTTTTTATCTATCTCTTCTAGTTTTTGCTCTACAGGGGGGCAATCATTTCCTGACACCCCGGTGTATATATAAACCTCGTTGATGTTCCGTATGTTGGTCTCTCTTCACACGAAGGTCAAACTAGTGGCCCCGCCTCTAGGCCTGGCTTAGTGTAGGAGCGAATTGCTCTCTTGCGCTCTCCACCGTACATAGCCAGGTACACCCGGCTCATCTGGTACCGTCTTGAGCCAGGCATCTACTCTTCTCTTGAAGACTTCAACTTTGACCCCTGTAATGGTTCTGAGGTCCTATGGAAGCTGGTTAAAAAGTCTTGGTCCCCTGACAACCAAGCTACTTTCCTTCAGTGTTGAAGAGGTCCCTTGTCGGGCCTTTAATTTGGGAACACTACCCATTCTGCCTTTCCTATTTTCCAGCGTTGTTTGAATGGTAACTGGGTTTAGTTTGAGGGTTGGTACCAGTTTTTCGATCATTTTCCAGATGTAGATTATGGTACATCTCTCTTCTTCTTTTCAGGGGGTACAGATTTAGTTTATGTAGTCTTTCACAGTAGTTGAGCTCTTTACTGCCATCAATCTTTGTGTGAAATGTTTCTGAGTTTCTTCTAGTCTATTAGTTTCTTGCTTTTTATATGGGATCGTCAAGACTGAACAGTATTCAAGTTTGTTTTGGTATAATCAGTGTTTTTAGCAGGAGAATCATTACTGTCCTGTCCCTTCTTTTGAACGTTCTTAGTACCTGACCCGCGACTCTTTTTGCTTTGTTTATCGCTATCTGATTTTGTGTTTCGAATTTCGCATCATCGGTCATTATTACCCCCAAATCGATCGCTTTTGTGCTTCTCTGAATTTCCTCTCTATCTGGAGCATAATATGCAGTCTGTTTAAGTTCCCCATTTCTACCATATCTCAAAAGCTGAAATTTCTCGGTTTTAAATGTTATGTTGTTGTCTTCTGACCATTTGTATCGATACAGAATTTAAATTCTTTACCGATTCATCGATTTGTTGTATCTGGTATTCCATACATTAAAACCAAGCTCACCCTCTCGTCTATTCTTAATTTCGCAGCCATCCCCTGCCTAAAAGAAAAAAAATAATATATTATCGTCAACACTGAAAATTCCTATGATGCGCGACTTTTGCGCCACCCTGTATATATATATGTTACAGTGAATGTCTGAAATTAGGCAATTTATAAATTGACTAAAATTTTAGGCAATCTGTCAAATACTCGATTTACTTAATACCTAATTAAACCTAATCTAGCCATGATATTTTGGGCAACATATTCGGAAATGCCAGTGGACATGCGTATGCAGTATTATTAGAAAGGTTAGGTTAGGTTAGGTTAGGTTTTGTGTGTATTACCAATTTGACACACTGCCTAAATTTCAGTGAATTTATAAATTGCCTAATTATATATATATATATATATATATATATATATATATATATAAATTATTTCACAAAAGTAACACGTGAAAAATATTTATGATGAATAAAACCACGAAGGAAAAGAAACAGAATGGTGCTCAAGCGCTTTCGTCTAATGACATCCTCAGGAACACTAAAGTACATAAAGAGTTACAGCCTATATATAGGTTACAGAAAAAAAAAATAATATATATATATACAGTTCTGGCCAAATTATTAGGAATTTTTTTAAAATTTCATTTTTTGGTATAAAATGTTAAATTAAACCAATTTTAAACGTTGAAAAGTTATTTATTTCTACACAAGAATACATGGTCATTATTTAGCAATAGTTTAGTACTTAGTTTGACCCACCTTAGCTGCCATAATGGCTGCGACACGCTTCGGCATGCCATGAATCAATTTTTTGCATAATTCTTTAGTCGAACGAAGCGTGTTTGTTCGTCAGTTGTCGTGCGATGCGGGTGTTTCTCTTTCTTTTACGTGTCATTGTAACTACCGTTTAATTTAAATAGTGTATTTACCCAATTTCGGCAATTATTTGTTACAGTTTTTAAGTGAATTTGAAAATGGGGCGAAAGAATGACTTGAGTCCACGGAAAATTGGGCAAATACAGGTTTTATTAACTTCTTCTACATTTAAACAAAAGGAAATCGCTGCCAAACTCCATGTTTCACCACAGTCAGTACTTCGTATTAAGAAAAAAAATGGTATTTGGAGAAAATGTAGGCCCCAAAAGGGTTGGAAGATGCGGCAGAAAAAGGGTAACGACTCCAAGAACTGATAGACAGATTGCAATTTTGTCTCTTAGAAATAGAAGAGCTACTTGCAAAAACATTTCCAGTAGTCTAGCGGCTGATGGCATCAATATTAGTCGTAGAACAGTCAACAGGAGGCTTCTAACTGCCGGCTTCAAAGCCTACCGCCCAAGGAAGAAGCCCAGGCTCACTGAGGCTATGAAGAAGGCACGTTTTGCATGGGCAAAGGAACACATTAACTGGACTAGTGAGGATTGGGAACAGGTAAGAATAATATTTAACATTAAATAGAATGTTAATACAGTAAATACAGTATGCATAGAAGTGTATTTACAGTACGTGATAAAACTGCAGTAAAAATATCTGTAAAGCAGCAAGTCATACTGTACTTCGTTTTAGCTGTACTTCATACGCTATGCACTGACTCTTTCACAGGGCTTTCTTTGATTGCAGGTGGTGTTCTCCGATGAGTCAACGATTGCCGTGCTTGACGATCGTGTTCAAAGTGTAAGAAGGAGGCCTGGAGAAGAATTTTTGCCTGAGTGTCTGATGAAAACGGTGAAATTTCCACAAAAGATCATGGTTTGGGGAGCAATTTCTGTGCATGGAACTAGTCGTTTGAGCATTGTTGAGGGGAATATGAACCAAGTCAAGTATATAGAAGTACTAAGAAGACGTCTACTGCCTCAAATAAGGGAATGGTATGGTAATAGACGTTGGATTTTTCAACAAGACTCAGCTCCATGCCACACGGCAAAGTCGGTTAAAAAATGGTGTCATGAAAATAGTGTTCGGTTGCTCCCATGGGCTGGAAATTCTCCAGACATGAACCCAATCGAAAGTTTATGGTGTATTTTAAAGGACGTAATCCATGAAACGCCGATAACAACAAAACACCAACTCATAGAGCGACTTATTCAAGTCTGGTTTCACTCTACACGTATTAAGGAATTATGCAAAAAATTGATTCATGGCATGCCGAAGCGTGTCGCAGCCCTTAAGGCAGCTAAGGGGGGTCAAACTAAGTACTAAACTATTGCTAAATAATGACCATGTATTCTTGTGTAGAAATAAATAACTTTTCAACGTTTAAAATTGGTTTAATTTAACATTTTATACCAAAAAATGAAATTTTTTAAAAATTCCTAATAATTTGGCCAGTACTGTATATATATATATATATATACACACATACATACATATACAATAAACAGAGAAATGAAATTTAAAAAAAAAATTATTAAAAATTAAAAGATTGTGGAAGGGGCATACAACTTTGTAAGGAAACACTATCGATTTTTAGCACAAGATCAAACTACCGATTTTTAGCACAAGATTAAATTAATTGTTTCCAACCAATGTTATAAAAAAAAAAATACAAATTTATACTGGAAATCTGCCCGGGTTTTATCACTCAACCCATCTTGTATATAAAAATAAATTTAAAAATAAAAATAAAAGTTATTAGAGTGGCATACAAGTTTACCAAGTTCAGTATCTATCGGAAAAAAACAAACAATTTGTCCTACGTACACTTTTACTCGGGACATGACACCCCCACTAAGAAGGCCATTTTTTCTTCAATGTTTCTCCGCGCCCTTAGGATCGCCAGTCCGGAATACATCGATGCCGAATTAGAAAAAATCAATGGTATTGGAAGTGATCTGTGTTATCCATCTGCGTTTATGGAATCTTGTCTCAACAAGGCAAAACGAACTTTCTATCGGGGCAATAATAACACTCGTACTTTGTCAAAAGATATTTTAGTACTTCCATTTTTCCCGGGCTTTTTAGGCATTGCTAATGTACTTAAACTTTTGGATATTAATGTAGTATTTTCATATAACAATATTGTGAAAAATATCGTAGTAAAAAATAGCCCTACCAATAATTCAGGCATTATCTATAAAATTGGTTGTAAACAATGTGATTCCTTTTACATAGGTCAGACGGGAAAGGATTTGCACACACGTATAAAACAGCATCAATATTCCGTTAGAACAGGACAGTCGTCCAGTGCCCTTTTTGTCCATTTGTCAGAGTTATCCCACTGTATTGATTGGAATAATGCTTCAGTTTTATTTCACTCTAGCAACGTTGTTAATAGAAATATTCTTGAGTCTGCCATTATCCAACTTACAAATAACTTCAACATAAGCAAAGGTCTTTTTCAACTCGATCCTGTTGTTTTGAATTCCTTCAGAAAAGATTTAGATAAGAAGGGTAGAACGCTAAATCTTTGGTAAACTTGTATGCCACTCTAATAACTTTTATTTTTCAATTTATTTTTATATACAAGATGGGTAGAGTGATAAAACCAGGGCAGATTTCCAGTATAAATTTGTATTTTTTTTTTTTTTCATAACATTGGTTGGAAACAATTAATTTAATCTTGTGCTAAAAATCGGTAGTTTGATCTTGTGCTAAAAATCGATAGTGTTTCCTTACAAAGTTGTATGCCCCTTCCACAATCTTTTAATTTTTAATGTTTTTTTTTTTAAATTTCATTTCTCTGTTTATTGTATATGTATATATATATATATATATATATTTTTTTTCTGTAACCTATATATAGGCTGTAACTCTTTATGTACTTTAGTGTTCCTGAGGATGTCATTAGACGAAAGCGCTTGAGCACCATTCTGTGTTTCTTTTCCTTCGTGGTTTTATTCATCATATATATATATATATATATATATACAATTTAGGGACCGACCGATAGTATTCCCAAAGTATCGGTACCGATACCAATAGTTAGAGCAAAGTATCGGCCGATACCGATATCTGTCCAAAATATCAAAATAGGATTCAAAGAATGTAATTCGACACATGTACTGTAATTCAAAACATACATTTGAAGAAATAGAATTCACAAAATAAAAGTCATGTAATGGAAACAATATGTAATTCAAAAAGTGTAACTCAATATAACACTTCACTCAATAATCAAAATTGAGGAACTTTAGATTTTTGGAGAGGATGATTTGTTCCTCAGCGTTGATCGGGGCGACGTTGGCTCGTTTCGCATTGATAACATCTCCAGCCGTTGAGAAAACTCGTTCAGAGTCAACTGATCCAGAAGGGCAGCTCATGCACTTCTCAGCAACTTTGGCAATCTCCGGGAAATCAGCAGAATGTTCTCGCCAGAAAATGAATGGATCCCTGTCCCCACCGATCCGAGGTTGCGACCAATAAGCGTCCAGGGCTGCTTCTACTCTTGCGTCTGGGACAGTGAACCTCGTGTCCGTATCCCTCGTTTGGGGTTCTTCAACTAGAATAGGACGAACGTGATCGTCGAGATCGCTACCTTCTGAATCGGGAAGGTTTTCCCAAAGAGCGATTTTCTTGGACGGAGAAACCGGACCACTTCGGCGGCGTTTCACGGTAATTGCACCTCTAATGCGCTTTCGTTGGGGCCCCCTCCATGTGACTGCGTATCTCTTGTCTCAACAATTCCTTGGCCTTTTCTCGCATGTCGTCGTCTATCAGCCCAGCTCCTTTGAATCGGGGATCAACTGCTGTGGCTAGCAGCAGTTTCTCATTTGAATTATGCTCTCGAAATCTCTGTTCGAGAGAATCGCCCAGCTGGCTCTTCAGAATCTTGACACCAGCATCATTCACTGAGCACGCTGCACAGATTCCTTTTGACAGAGATTTGACTGTAGGTAAAACTTATGATAAAAGCGAGTTTTCCTCACTGATTTTGAGTGTTGCAGTTTTGAAGACAGCAAGCACGTCAATAAGCTTCCATTGCGTTGAAGTCAACGTATTTTCCAGGGGCCATTCGACGTCATATTCAATGATAGCTTGCTTTTGGGAAAGGAGTCGCTGCAACATTTCCAGCACATCTTGAATCAGCTTCAGTTGAGGCAAGTTAAGTCTTACTTGAATTTGATGTAGGCGCTGCGTCGCTTGCAGAGAATGTGTGAAGAATCACTTTACACATTTTCATGAATCTACTCACCAGAATTAGTAGCAGAAGTTGTACATTGACTCTTATTGGCTTCATCAAATTCAGCCTTGTGCTTGTTGATAAGGTGACTCCTCAGGTTCGATGTAGAGAAGGTACTTGCGCTTGTTTTTCCACGAGAGACAGAGACACCGCACAAATTGCAGATCGCCTGTGCTTGAAGCAGTGAAGAACTTCCACACAATGCTTGGCATTGTCACTCTCACTAAAGCAAAAGCGAATAAATTTATACCAGTAGTTAATAAATTTACAAAAAAATTGTTACACACTGCTGAACTGATTCACAACTTGCGAACTGAGGAAATGACGCCGCGATGGTTACGGGTTCGCGTTATATAGAGCGGTAATGAGTCGTGGAAATTTCTAGAAACGTCGGGATAAATCGCGAATACACACGTAACTTCCCGAGCAGCCGGGAAGTTTCTATTTGGAGAACGCCCGGTTTTTTTTTATTCTAAGAAACAAAAACCTATCGGTATCAGTAGCTACTAACCATCGGTATCAGTACCGATACCGATACAACCATCAGTCGATGCCTTATATACATATATATATATATATATATATATATATTAGTGATGTAGGTCACATCCGCATCCGCATAACATCCGCACATTTTCTCGCATCCGCACTTTGGACTGCGGATGTCGTGCGGATGTGGACCGTTGAGATAAAACGTCATTAATAAGCGGAAATTATCAAATTCTACTATATTAATAGAACTAGTTCATTGTGCGCAAAAGTGATGCAAGCGACAAGACGAGAGGCTGTTCTTGTATGAAGTTACTCTCTTGCAACCTACTTAGATCCACGTTACAAAGCTAAGTTATTTTCACCTAGTACATTAGAACGAGTTAAATCATCACTTGGCAAAGCAGTTGAAGAGCTTCAATCTCTTGAATCTGTCGCTTCGCCACCCACCAAAAGAATAAAAGTTTCAGTGACAGAACCAACACCTTCAACAAGCAAATCTATCACAGAATCTGTCTCAGTTTCTTGAGTCAAGCAGCAATGACGAGACCTACGCGATGTCAAAAGATGTAGTAAAAATGATCGAGAGCTATCACCAAGAAAAACGCCTGGCTGCCTGTGACAATCCTATTAGTTGGTGGAAAAATACGCAGAATATCTATCCATACTTGAGTAAACTTGCAAGGAAACATTTAGCCTGTCCTCCAACAAACGTACCAAGCGAGAGATTATTTAGCAGTGCTGGATTAATATATGATGAAGAGAGAAACAGACTGGCAGCAGAAAAGGCAGAAAAATTAATGTTCCTTAAGCATAACCTTCCTATAATTAAGTTTGAACATTAAACGATGAACATCTTAGTTTACTTTATTTTAATTACTCATTTATAAATATGCCTAATAAAACTTTAAACTTAATATAAATAGTTATCAAGCTAATTAAAGATCTCTTTCTATAAGGGTGGAGGTTGGGGAAAGAGGTCGGTGGGGTGCATTTGAGTTGGGTTCACGTCCCGCATCCTGGTAACACAATTATGGTTTCTAATTGTGGCTGAAACTCAACAAAATATAACGAATTTATTTGCAGACGAATTCACTAATTGATTTCTATATTAGTTAGATGCTTGATATTATTTTATATGTTCAGAGAAAAGTACAGCAATTATTGTACAATTAATCAATTATATTACATTATAGCTACAGCTCTCTCTATATAATAACTTATTATATACGTTAAACACAACAAATCTCGAATATATCCTAAAAAATAACGAAAATGTAGACATCCGCATCCGCAGATGTTGAAATCAAACATCCTCATCCGCATCCGCGGATGTGAAAAAATGACATCCGCTACATCACTAATATATATATATATATACAAGCCGCGCCTTCTGCTCCCTATCCTACGGTAGGGCTTGTGATTACTCCGTGATCTTTAACGCCGCTTATCTTAATAGATCCAACCCTAACAGGCGACTGAGCGGGGGGACATTAGTTCCACCTACTTTACGCGAGTCATCCAATCATAACAGGCGACTGAGCGAAATAGATATTTGTTACTCAGCTCAACTCCGCTCAAAGTTATATATATATATATATATATATATATATATATATGTTAAACACAGACCGTGCATGGAACAAGGAACTCTTCTGGGAAAATTAAATCCACTATAGTCCGAATAAGTAATGGTAAATGACAAATACCATAGTTTTTCTTTTTCATGATTTTAGCCCGACGTGGGCAACGGGTCTCTCGCAAAGAGATCCCATAAATATAGCTTCCCTCACCAGCTATCTGCAAAGCAGACAGGATCCAGCTTTGGGACATGGATCTAGGGTTTAAAGCAAGCCTAGATCCCTACATTCAGAACCTCTATATAGTAAAAGACTCGTTGCATTCACGTCGGGTTGAATAAATCAAAGAAAAAGGGGGTAACTATTGTATTTTTAGCAAAAAAAAAAAAAAAAAAAAAAAAACTTCAACCTCAACCGGGACATTGAGCGTCCACTTTTCAAGGCACGTAACACGTCCGTTTAATATACACAAATTCAGAATGGTTCCCTGAGACAATTATATGTTAAACACAGACCGTGCATGGAACAAGGAACTCTTCTGGGAAAATTAAATCCACTATAGTCCGAATAAGTAATGGTAAATGACAAATACCATAGTTTTTCTTTTCATGATTTTAGCCCGACGTGGGCAACGGGTCTCTCGCAAAGAGATCCCATAAATATAGCTTCCCTCACCAGCTATCTGCAAAGCAGACAGGATCCAGCTTTGGGACATGGATCCTGTCTGCTTTGCAGATAGCTGGTGAGGGAAGCTATATTTATGGGATCTCTTTGCGAGAGACCCGTTGCCCACGTCGGGCTAAAATCATGAAAAAGAAAAACTATGGTATTTGTCATTTACCATTACTTATTCGGACTATAGTGGATTTAATTTTCCCAGAAGAGTTCCTTGTTCCATGCACGGTCTGTGTTTAACATATAATTGTCTCAGGGAACCATTCTGAATTTGTGTATATATATATATATATATATACAGTATATATATATATATAATATATATATATATATATATATATATATATATATATATATATATATACAGGGCGTCCCAAAAAAATGTATACACACTTTAAATGATTATAAAGGCAGTGTTTATTAAAATACATTTCATTTTCAAAATGTAGTAGAATCTACAGACATTATTTAATTGTTTTGTCAACGCCTGTTTTCAAACTGACGTCCGTTCTGGTCCAGGCACTGCTGATAACGCGAAGCAATGGAATCGCAAACATCACGAAACATTTCGTTTGGTATTTGTGTGCATTCTCGTTCAATGGCTGCTCTCAATTCAGCGACTGTTGCAGGTTTTATAGCGTAGACTTTGTCTTTTAAGTATCCCCATAAAAAAAAGTCTAGTGGTGTGAGGTCTGGTGAACGCGGAGGTTATTCTACGAAACCCCTTCGTCCAGTCCACATCCACATCGTGCCAAGTACCACTCGCAATACTCCACTCTTCGGTCCGGATCATCATCTTCATTAATAGCATGGACTAATCTTGGAATGTAACTTTTCCATTGACAGCGCTTCAAAATGCGTTGGACAGACGATTCGAAATTCCTACCTCACGACTCGCTTGCCGCACAGATTTTCTTGGACTTTGGTGATACGTTTCCAGTACTCTTTCTTGCTTTGTGGGGCTTGTCGATGTCCGTGGTCTTCCGGAACGCTTCTTGTGGACATTCTGAACAGTTCCATCGGCTTCAAACTTATCTCTAATTCGAGTGATGGTAAGTCGCGTTGGTGGATCTGTTTGAAACTCCCTCCTAAACTGTCTTTGCACTTCAACTGCGTTTTCACACTTCCAGTAGCATTTTAGAATGAATTTCCTTTGTTCAAAGCTTAGTCTGACTGCCATTATTAATTCTAATGGGTTTAACTTGGAAAGAAAGAAACATCAATTGAGCTATCAGCTGTTAAAGTGTGTATACATTTTTTTGGGACGCCCTGTATATATAGCGGATCGACAAGAAATAGACCAGCAAATAGACAGAAATCTTTTGCTTCCACGCTATCATCAAAGAACTTGGAAAACACACGTGGGCAAGAGTCAAACAATGGAGAGTCTGTTTCTTCCCAAAGGGCGCGGACAAAGCGTCTTAAGATTTGGTGTGAAGTCCTACGTCACAGGAACTACGTATAAAAACGAGCACCCACTCTCACCCCTCCTCACTTCGTTAGCGCTTCCATTTCGTTGGACTACTCTGTACGATATCATCTCTTCAACCGCCTTCCGGCTTCGGCCGGAGGCGAGGCCTGCTGCTTCCTTCAAGGCCTACAATTTATCATCAAGTAAGATCTACAGACCGCCTGCAGAAGCAATCCTTCGAGGCCCAACCGGAATCGTTTCGGGCCTGCGGTTTGCCGGGTCGGCCTTCAAGTTTCTCCACATTCCTCGAGATATATTCAGCGCCACGGGCCTGCGCCTGCAAGATCATTGAAAACCGTCCTGCACCTCGAGAAGTAACATCACCTCAGGCTTCCGAACAAAGCCTACATCCATCATCTCAAGAGGCTTAACAAACAACGACAACTCGAGTTTTCGGTAATAGATCTTTCTTCAACCCGCCTTCAAGAGTTTACATCGTCCTAAGATAAGTACCTCCTATTCTAAGTACTCTTGTGAAGCCTACATTAGCCTACCGCCGAACGGTAGGCTATACTCCCAAAGTGTGTAATTAAGCGTTCCAACTGACTCACGTGAAAGAACGCAGTAGGCCTGTTCTCCAATTCAAGTGTCATTTCAATACCGTAATTCCGCGTATCATCCGTTATTATGTTCAATTCATATATTTATGTGTTAACTAAATATTCTCTTGACGTAATCACTTAACATCACATAATGGTCTTATATATAAATGATATTTGTTTATTTGTCAAGCATTTCAATCCATTATTATTAGGCCGCATCAATTATTCCTTGTGCATTCATTCAATCATTTAGCCTACTTAATCAGTGTCATGTTTTCCATTCAATGTACCAAACGCACGTGCATTCTTTATATCATTTACTAGGCCCATTCAATGTTCCATGTCGCATGCCATTTACATACCATCAGTGTTTACATTACTTATTACGTGTCAATTAAGCTATTAACATTTCATCTTATTAGCTAAGTCTATGTCATAAGCATAACGTAAAACTATCAATTAATTACTGTCAATTCTTTGTTATATCACAGTGAATAAATAACGGCTTTATTTTCATAATAAAATACAAAACAAACTATAAGGTGTCTTTTATAACCTTAATATTAATTTGCTTGGGTGTAAACCAAGCTGGTGACCTCGCTGCCATTTCGGTCACTTCCAATAGTATGGTGGGCCTAATCAAATAACCACTTATTCCAATCGGTGATACTGTATGACATCATAAATTATTAACCCAGCCTTTCATTAATAAGCAGTCATTGCATCAATTAATCATTGCATACAATTAAATCATTATCACCTTAAACGGCTAAAACTAGGTCCATTATATATATATATAATATATATATATATAATTGTGAAATTCATCCCATATATATATATAAATAAAAACCCAAGAAGCAAAGCGTTGTACTGTAATTTCAAAGGTCACCATTTAAAATTTTCTTTGGTGGATTCATAGTTTTGATTACAATAAAAGGTGTAGCGACCTTCTTCGTTTGATCATGTATTACTTATCATGTAAAGCATGTCTTTCAATTTTAAAATCATGTACAGATTTAGTTTATATAGTCTTTCCCAGTAGTTGAGTTCTTTGCAGCCATCAGTCTTGGCTGTGAAATGTGTCTGCGTTTCTTCTAGTTTATTAATTTCTTTCTTTTTATATGGGGGCGTCAAAACTGAGCAGTATTCAAGTTTTGGTATGATCAGTGTTCTCAGCAGGGGAATCATTACTGTCTTGTCTCTTTTGAACGTTCTTAGTACCTGTCCCGCGACTCTTTTTGCTTTGCTTATCGCTATCTCATTTTGTGTCTCAAATTTGGCATCATCGGTCATTATTACCCGCAAGTCGACCGCTTTCGTGCTTCTCTGAATTTCCTGTCTATCTGGAGTATAATATGCAGTCTGTTTAAGTTCCTCATTTCTACCATATCTCAAGAGCTGAAATTTCTCAGTGTTAAATGTCATATTGTTGTCTTCTGACCATTTGTATATTTTGTTTGTGTCCCTCTGCAAGGCCTCCACTTCGTTTGCATGGCTGACTTTTCTGATGATCTTTGTATCGCCCGCAAATGATGTTACTATACTCTTGCTGTTTACTCCACTCTCTCTGTCTGTTAGCATGATAATGAACAGGAGTGGGGCCAGCACTGTACCTTGTGGTACTGAGCTGCGTACTTCTGATTCTGATGATGATAATGATACACCTTGAATTTTGACCACCTGTAGTCTTTTTCTGAGGATGTTGTAGATCCATTTTCCCACTTTGCCTGTTATTCCCATATGTTTCATTTTATGCGCTATTATACCATGATCGCATTTGTCGAAAGCTTTAGCAAAATCCGTGTATATGATATCATAGTTTTTATTGCCTTCAAATGCATCTAGGACATTGTTATAATGCTGTATTTCCCAATCGATTCTCTCCAGTTTTTCTTGTATTACTTTCCTGGCATTGTTGTCTCCGCAATTAGCTAACTTCGTCGCTACTCTTTCTTTTGAGGAATATTCTTCTCTTTTGCCTCTCTAGCCAGTTCCTCTTTCCTTTTGGCTGTGTTTTCGGAGCATATTTTTCCAAAATTATCAGCGTCTTTTCTTCCAAGGTTGTTAGCATTTCCTCAGTTGTTTTATTCTTGGAAACTGTTCTCCACTCTATTTGGGCCATATGTGATCTGATTTCTTCCCAATTTATGGTCTTGGAGTTTAAGTTAAAATCCTCAAATTTGTTTCTTCCTTCCGTATGTGTATTGTCTTTTAAAGTTATCGCCATATTTGTTGATAACTCGATTATATTGTGGTCCGATATATAATATATATATATATATATATATATATATATATATATATATATATATATATATACCAACTGGTGATCCATCGTTCCATGTCCAGAGCTCTGCTTCGGCAGGAATGGCACACGGAATGAAGGAAAACATACTGTATGTAACAATTTAGGGCGGGTCATACTATGCATTTTTTTTAAATCAATGGAGAGGGGTGTTCAAATGACATATGTTGGTGTATAGAACACAATTCTGAAGAAAATATTTAATTCTGATAACCCTAACCTACATCATTTTGCAGTTGATTATTATTAAATTGTTGATTATTTTACTATTGTAGTTACCCCAGAATATGTCTTCTCACGTTTTCTATCATGGCTGCTCACGTTATCTCTCATAGAGCATTGTTCTAACTAATTCATATAAACACATATAATGTAATTCATATAATAATAATAATATTTAAATACTCAAATAAAAAGGTGTGCCATTCCACTTAATTGTAATTATCATACAGTTTGGTATATGAAATATTTTGACGGTTTTCTGGCGCGCATAAGGCCATTTTCTGAGCCACCTTTCTCAGAGGCTACAATGTAACGTTTCAGAACATTCTAAAACGTTTTGTGAAATATTTGAAGTGACTCATGATTCATGAAGCTATTTTACCACCTCGGCTTGCAGTGAGGGGATAGATTTAGTGATTATCTACTGATATTTTTTTTGTTACTGTTCACATGTGAGTATTATTCTGTTATATTTTAGAAAAAGCTATTTCTACGCATATTATAGTGATACATTGAGCAAAATTTAATTAACAACTTTGATTTGAGCTAAAATTAGGAGGTTCATTTTTAGTACAACTGAGCAGTATGAGGCCTATTTCAATGTTCTAAAGAATATTTTTAGGATGTGTTTTAGTTTTTTTAGAGTACATGAACAAATTATTTGCATTACAGACAACAGATAAATTAGCATTTTATAACATTTTGAAACCAAAAAAGCATAATGTGTTTAGCATTTGCAGATAAATTTGTTCTTGCCCATTTCATCTCTTTTTTTAACCAAGAATTTTGCGCTGAAAAGAGCTAATACCTGTCTGTAGTGGATACTTAACTGTTGTATTATTGTTTTTATTTCAGTGTGAACTCATTAAGAAAATGGCTCAAGTCAGAACATGGACGAAATCAAGTTCTCATCTGAGTAATCTTGTTGGCACTGGCCGGGAGCTGTTGGTGTCTGAACTGCCAACTGTGAGGGATATCCTGAGGTATGGCATCTACTTGAGGAAGCAAAGTGAAGATGACAGGAGGAACTACCCAGTGGACAAGCTGGTGAGTGACATCTACCCTGGTCTGATTTGTCAGTGGAGCAAAGCTAATGCTCTTTTCAAGCCACCTGTTATCAATGAAAAAGGGCCTAGGCACATCCTCTTTCAGCTGGACTGCCTCAAGTCCCAGAGAAAGGAGGTGCTGGATATTGTGATGCCAACTGTGAGAAGATCTGCTTGGTATGCCCACAGTGAAGTCATCCTCCAAACACTACTCTGCTCTGAGGATCAGAAGGAGAGGATTGAAGGGGTGGAGAGAATCCTGGCCATCAGGGGAGAGGGGGACCCGGACACTCAGCTGGGGGACTCCTCTGTTAGGAGCAGAAGGACACCTGACATCAATTGTGATGCTTCCAGCATCGGTGACTTGATCAGCTGGTCAGAAGGTGTGTCAGAGCCACCTCTCACCTGCTCTCTAAGCACCTCAGAGGTGAAAAACTTCATCAACACCCCCATGGAGGTGCGCAACTGGCCTTGCCACACACAAAGCATTGAGAGGGTTGTTAAAATGGTGACTGAGGCTTCTGCTAAGTACTTCTCACAGGAAAAGAGGGATGGAGGGATCAGGGCTCAGGAGACCAGCAGGAAGCTGATGTCCAAGTCTGAGTCAAAGCAGGATTTGTGCAACCTGGCAAAGTTCAAGATGTCAGGAGAATCTTTGTAATTATATCCAGTGATATACATGCAGTTCACCTATTAATAAATATATGTAAAGTTGATTTGGCCTTGTCAATATAAATGATTTACCTTATATCTTTTAATATATTATAAAGGGGTTCAAAAGGGTAAAATTGGCAATTTAGAAATACAAAATGATGTAGGTTAGAGTTATCCTATCCAAAAAAGAAGCTCATATTTGAATTCCCCATGTAAAAACACATAATTTAGACACCCCTGATGGTAGGATTTCATTCAGATTCATGTTGTCACCTGAGTACGACCCGCCCTAAATTTTAACATTAATGCTCATTTGATCGACAATTTTCAATTTTATTTGCTTAATTAACTACTGTATAGCTTACTGTAACTGAACTTTGTTAAATTAATGTGATATAAAGAGAATTTATCGCTACAACGATCAACGCTATTCCGTAGGCTTTTTTCACGATGAAGAAATACAGCGTGCATTTACCTAATCGGTAACTTAGGAAAGATACTTCAACAAACGAAAAAGGTTTGAATGATCCCGAAATTTCGATCAACTGTCAGTAATAACGGTATATTAAGAAGCATTACACTTGGTTGCACTTCGGGGGGTGAGGGGGTTACATTTTATATATGACTAAAAAGGGTCGAGTTAAAAATTAAATGACCAGAATAGTTCAGATAGTTCCTGCGCAAGGTACTGTTTCGGAAAAAAAAAGTTCGCCTAGAAAAAGAAAATTTCTAAAAGGCATAAAAAATTATTGATCAGTAATGATCGAGTTTTGTTCTTGAAATTTTATTACTGCCACTAAAAAAAATAAAATATCCGTAGAAAATCGGAATATTTAGTAATATTTTAGTTTTTTTAGAAATCATGTTTGTAGGCGAACTTTTTCCGAAGCTGTACGTTATACTCCTTTAAAAAAGTGTGGCTATACAACTCAAAAATAAATTAAAATAATGACATCCAAGCACGAGTAAATTAAGTTTAACGCAATATAAAAGTTGAATATCTTAATAAGTCACCTCTTCGGAAGTGTGCGCCCACCCTGGGGTCCGTACATCTTCCGAACGGAGATGTTTTGTTCTCTAACTTTAGGAAAATAAAGTAAGGCGTTCTTAGATTAGTTACATTGGTGTACTGTTTTCTTACTTTGTCATTTCTATGATTGGATCTTATTAAAAATTTGGACTGTGTCAAATTTTTTTTAAAATTTTGATACGTACAGTTTTTTATGCTGATTCTAAGTATGCAACTCATTTTTTTGTGGAAATAAATATTTAACATTTTATTGGCGTTTGTTTGCAGGAATAGTGCCAGCTTCTCCATACGAACTCGCAAAAAACAGTGATTTTTGTTGTTATTAATGTTTATTTGTTGCCTGCTTAGACCTGGTTTAGTGTGAATATTATTGTTGTAGTGTGAGCATATGATAATGCAGTGCTGTAATCTATCTACTTGCGAGTTGCCTCCGGTCAATTGAATGCCCGGTTAGGTCAATTGAATGCCAGGTTAGGTCAATTGAATGCCAGGTTAGGTCAATTGAATGCCAGGTTAGGTCAATTGAATGCCAGGTTAGGTCAACTGAATGCCCGGTTAGGTCAACTGTACACCCTTGACGATTGGTTAGGTTAAGTCGTGATATTTTCGTTAAAACTAACGAAAATATTATGACTCAACCAATCGTCAAGAGCGTACAGTTTACTTAACCGGGCATTCAATTGACCGGGGAACATTAATAACAACAAAAATTAGTTTATGCGAGTTCGTATGGAGAAGCTGGCACTATTCCTGCAAACAAACGCCAATAAAATGTTAAATATTTATTTCCGCAAAAAATGAGTTGCATACTTAGAATCAGCATAAAAAACTGTACTAGTGACAAAATTTTAAAAAACATTTGACACAGTCCAAATTTTTAATAAGATCCCTATGATTTATAATTATAAATCAGAGGAATTTTCAGTCGAGTCTATCGATAGATCATCCAAAATAAAATGTAGTTCAAGTTTGTATAAAACATATATATGAAACCTTATTAAGCTATTGTTGGCTAATACCATCTAGCTAGCGTTGCCTCCTTTAAAATTTAAGCTTGTATGTATATTTTAGTTATAACTAGTGATGTACCGATTCCAAAATTTAGCCGATGCCGATTCTTTGCTATATTTAAAAAAAAAATCAGTTCCCTTCATAAATTTTACTAATCTAATGCGCAAACTTTTAATTTCCATATTTTCACATTTCAAATTTGTTTAAATGCTTTTCCTTGGCTCACTCCACGATATACAATACCAGAATTTGTTACTCGTATATCGTAGCTAAAATGATGTTAAATAGTTTTATTACTCAGTAAAATGTTAAAATAATTTTACTTTAGTTTCATATATTGAATACCAATATTTAAAGTACGAGTAATTGTTTTTTTTTATGTTGGAGGTATTTTTTTACTCAACAATGTAAACAACAACAAAATTTTTCATTAAAATTTCAAGTCCCAGGTGCCCAATTTGAATGAAAAAAATGGATATGCAGTTTGGGTTTATAAAATTATTAAAATACTTAAAATAAAGTCTACATAATAAGATGGTTTAATATATAAATTCTAAAGTACAAATTAATAGGGTTGTCCAAAAGTTCCTATCTATTTTGCTGAAATAATGTTTTCTATTTTATTTTGTACAGGCCATAGATGAAGGTGGATGTACAGTGCTTACAATAAGTCTCGCGCCTCTGTCTCGTCCCAAGCTAGTCTGTTAGGTATAAAATGGGCGGTCCTTATGGCAGCGGAGGTGTGTTCGGATTGGTACACATAATTGCTCTAACCCCATCAATGACGTCCATTATTACGTCACTTCTGCTACATTTTAGTGTTTAAAATACAAATGATTAAGAAGCAGAATGACCAAGTTTCGGGATGTTGGGATGGTTATGGAGCAATCCTAGTCATCATAATATTAGCTGGGCATTACATTATACCGTCTCAATATATACTGTAGACTATAGAGAACGACTAATTCGGAAAATATCCCAAATCATGGCATGATGCCTAAGTTATTTTGACCAGGTCTAAATTATTTGCTCAAATGCAATGATTGATATTAAGTAATTGTTGGGAATTGTTGTCAATAGTTGTTTGTGATACATATCCTACGTGAAGAATCTAATGATCAAATTCTTCAGTGAACCTTTCACGCGCTCGCATTTCGAGGAAGTCACGGTCGTCTCACTAATAGATAGTTTATCCATTGTTTTAAGTGGTAACCTATTTCATCTTATGAAAGTCATTAGTCTAAAGCAAGACTGGTGGGCCGTGAATCAGAGAAATTTGCATTTGATTTGTTCATCGTAATTATTACGTAATATAGTATATAAGAGTTTATTGGAAGCATATCATATGACAATTCCCATAAACATGTGATGACCTCGATGTTGCTAGTTTTTATTTTTTTCCTGAAACTATTACCTTCTCATAGTTTGTTTCAACAATGCATATATTATCATCTCCACGAGCGTAGACATTGCAAGAAAAGATTCTAACTAAGGATAAGTAAAGTTCTTTCATGGTCACAATATATACTTTTATAGATGTCAAACATAAAAATATAATAAAATTCTATATTAACATAAATATATATTCGATACACATTTACGTCATGGCTTTAACATCAGTATTTCGTATAGCTTCCTCCGGCATCAATAATTTCTTGCAATCGTTGCGGCATAGAAGAAACCAGATTGTAGGGAATATTTGGTGTTCGACGTAAGCTCTCCCAACTATTCCTCGTGTGAGCTAAAAGTGCTTCAAATGTTCTTTCATTGCGTTGCTCCCATTCGTTAATCATTATTGCCCAAAGGTTTTCAATCGGATTCATATCAGGAGAACGTGGTGGCAGAATTAGATTAATAATCTCTGGCTCCCTTTCCTCCTCCCTTCGTAATTCCCCACCCAACCTCGTTTCCTTCGACATAGCAACGCTTACTTCCATCCTCAGTCTACTTCCTTCATTAAACCTATTATCGCTTTTACTGTCCCTTCCTTCCATCCTTCAATGCCAGCGTTCTTAAACCTAGCACATAAATTATATAATATGGAATCTAACACCTTAGATCTCTACGCATTCATGTTACTTGAAGACGCCTGTGTCTTAGGGGAATTTAAGTGTTGAGAGTGGGTTTGAGGGGTAGTCTATAGATTACTACAGATGACCTTGAACGCTCCAACTATTTAAAAATGATTATTTATTACGCACATCATATGGCATAATACACACATGAATTTAAGTATCTTACACTATAGGAATGGAATTGAATCCTACCAGAGTCAAAAAGTCGCAAAATATGATAGATTAGTTTGTATTAAGAGGTTACTAAGAGAAAAGGATTTGGGATAGAGCGGAAGGCAGAGAGTATATTTTCTCGAGTTTCGGTTATTATTAACGTTATATGGATACATTGCCATGCGGTGTGATGAGAGAGAGAGAGAGTTACAAGGAGTTACAAGGAAAAGAAGTATCTCAAAAGGCCTTGCGGCCCATACCGAGGAGGTACCAATGGTAACGGGGTGCCAGGGAAAATTTTCTACACCCTCAAATAGTGTGCAAGATTTGGTCTAACCTTTTCTTGAACTGATCCACAGAGGAACTGTTCACAACTTCTGAAGGTAACCTGTTCCACGTGTGACAGATCTTATACGTAAAGTAATTCCCACACACACTAGTCCTAAACCGTTTCAAATCCAACTTCCAACCATTGTTGCGAGTTGGGTTATCATTTAAACTAAACATACTTCTAAAATCGACATCGTTGAACCGGCGTAAGAGCTTGAAAACCTCGATCAGTTGACCGCGCAGCCTCCGAGTTTCAAGCGAAAACAAGTTCAGGGCGCGTAACCGTCGATTGTAGCCCATATGCCTAACGGAAGGGATTAACTTTGCGGCCCTCGCCTGCACTCGCTCCAGCCTCTCAATATCTTTCCTGAGGAGAGAGAGAGAGAGAGAGAGGATGGAGAGAGAGAGAGAGAGAGAGGGGAGAGAGAGAGAGAGAGAGAGAGAGAGTTACAAGGAGTTACAAGGAAAAGAAGAACCTCAAAAGGCCTTGCGGCCCATACCGAGGAGGTACCAATGGCAACGGGTGCCAGGGAAAATTTTGTCTTTCAACTATGCTAGCAGTAGTACTTTGTCTAGCCTATTAAACAGATTTACACTTTGACTGGAAACAACCTCTGAGGGAAGTTGGTTCCAGATATTAACTATTTTATAGGAAAAGAAATTTCCGCAGACTGAGGTCCTAAATGTCTTTACACACTCAAATAGTGTGCAAGATTTCGTCTAACCTTTTCTTGAACTGATCCACAGAGGAACTGTTCACAACTTCCGAAGGTAACCTGTTCCATGTGTCACAGATCTTATACGTAACGTAATTCCCACACACACTAGTCCTAAACCGTTTCAAATCCAACTTCCAACCATTGTTGCGAGTTGGGTTATCATTTAAACTAAACATACTTCTAAAATCGACATCGTTGAACCCTCGTAAGAGCTTGAAAACCTCGATCAGTTGACCGCGCAGCCTCCGAGTTTCAAGCGAAAACAAGTTCAGGGCGCGTAACCGTCGATTGTAGCCCATATGCCTAACAGAAGGGATTAACTTTGTGGCCCTCGCCTGCACTCGCTCCAGCCTCTCAATATCTTTCCTGAGGGTGGGCGACCAGAACTGCACAGCATACTCCAGGTACGGCCGAACAAGGGAATTGTACAGTGAGAGCACAATCTCCTTGTTCCGAAACTGAGAGAGAGAGAGAGAGAGTGTGTTATCTCCTGCATACTCTATATATATATCTATATACAGTATGTCTCTATATATAAATAGATAGAGTGATCGACACAATGATAATGTGGACGTCATTGATAGGGTTAGAGCAATTATGTGCACCAATCCGAACCCACCTCCGCTACCATAAGGACCGCCCATTTTATACCTAACAGACTAGCTTGGGACGAGACAGAGGCGCGAGACTTATTGTAAGCACTGTACAAGAGCGTGTGATGGTAGTAAACACTACGTATCCAAGGGAAGAAGTGCAAAGAAATTCGAGAAAAATTCGAAAGAAGATTTCACAAACCAGGACCTACAGACAAAAGATTCGCGAGCTGGTCAATAAATTTAAAAGAACAGGGTCTGCTCATGATGAAGCAAGAGGTACCTCCCAAGAAAATGTCGAATTGGTAAGAGATGCCTTTGAAACAAATCCGAGAATGTCAACTCGCACAGTATCACGTCGACTGAGCATACCAAAAACGAGTGTTCTTAGGATTTTAAAATCAACATTATGAAAGAAAAGTTACCATATTCAAGTGCTACACGAGTTACACGAAGAGGATTATCCAAGACGAGCCGCCATGTGCACAGAATTGATTGAAAAAATTCATGCTGAAAACTTATTAAACCACATTCTCTTCAGCGATGAGGCGACATTCACACATGCGGAAAGGTTAATCGACATAATTGCCCGTATCTGGGATAGTGAAAAACCACCGAGTTCTACGAATGGGAGAGATTCTCCCAAAGTTAATGTCTGGTTGGGTATGACAAGATCGAAGATTTAGGGACCTTTTTTCTCTGCAGAAGCTACGGTAACAGGGCTAATTTATCTTGACATGCTTCAGCAGTTTCTTGAACCCCAGCTTCGTTCAGATGACATTCCCGACACTGTTGTCTTTCAGCAAGATAGCGCTCCATGCCACTATGCAAACACCGTTCGGCGTACCTTGATGAGCTCTTACCAAATCGCTGGATTAGACGTGATGGAAACAGGTCCTGGGCAGCACGATCTCCGGACTTAACACTATTAACTTCTTTGTGTGGGGCTTTATAAAGTCTGAGGTTTACAAAACAAGAGTTACAGACCTGCATGATCTGCGAACCCGCATCGTCGTGGCAGTCGCTAAAATAACCCCAGAAATGCTTAAGAATGTGTTTCGCAATGCAGTGGACAGATTTGAGATTTGCAGAGATACTGATGTGTTCACGTCGAATCTTAGACCTAAGCTTGATAAATAAATATACATCTACTTATGTTACTACATTTTTATCCTAAAATACTATTATTTTCAGCAAAATAGATGGGGTCTTTTGGACCACTCTATATAGAATTATTATTATATATTGTAGAGTAGGAGATTACAATAGTGTATAATATTTGGAGATTAGCTACTTTGAGAAAATGGGTAACTTAACTTATTAAGCTTTGCCTTTTTCGTGAATGAAAAATGTATTTTATACAATTACACTTTAAAGTGAGTATAAATTATCATGAATGGTGTTTTTTTGTATGTTCAATTTTCAATAAATATAGGTTTGGTTTCGTAATGAACAATAAAAATTTAAGGAATCGGTATGAGAAACGGATGAATTTGGCCGATGCCGATCTCTCCAAATTGGCCAATTCTGCCAATGCCGATGCCGATTAATCAATATACCATTAGTTATCTCATAAATTCAAAGTTATTAATGTAATTGTATATGATAATCAAGGAATATGTGTGTGTGTGTGTGTGTGTGTGTGTGTGTGTGTGTGTTTCGTTAGTATTAATTTGTTTCTAAATTTCAAGGAGACGGGAATTCGAACTGAAGCTTCAAAACTGTGCTTCAGTTTTTAGCATTATTCTGGCTTGAGGCAGTAAGGCTTGTTGTGACTCAACCCCCTCCAGCTACTACAAAAAGGACCGTTTATAAGGAGTGACTTAATTTTCGTTACATAGTTAGGACATAAAGGTAGGGTATAACTTCAGGTCATGCAGTGTAACCACTGGATCACTTGAATATCAGGGCCCCCAGCCTCAATTACCAAATGATATCTTCGTTAAAACTAACGAAAATATCAAGACTTAACCTAACCAATCGACAAGGGCGTACAGTTGACCTAACCGGCATTCAATTTAATTTATTATTATATTTGGTACTGTAAAGCAAAAAACAAGAATACATGGGGGATAGGGTGGTCCATAATTTCACTTTTTAAAATTTTTAATGGTCCAACATGCTAATGTTATGGGCATTGGTGCAAGAAACATGGTTACCAGTTTTTGGAGTTCCGTTAATATCAGACCCCCACCTCCCCCCCCCAATTTATATTGCATAGTAAAAAACTGAGTAAAAACGACATCTTTTAAGCATTTTTTTAAGATTAATCACATTTAATCTTAAATAAAAGCATACATATTGCATATCAATTTATTCAGAAATCAACTTTGCACATTTGGTGTATAAATTGATTATTTATTCGTAATAGTATGCATAGAAATGTTCTATAACAGCTGATTAAGCCAATATTTTATGTGTTTTTCAGATATCCAATGATGTATATAGTATATGATGCATTTTTCACTTGGTTGATTCTAATCTTATTTTAAATGAATATCATGGCTACTCCTAAGAAATTAAATATAAAGTTAAGAAAAAGCAGTTATGATCCAATTATTGGTAATCTTAAAGATGAACTGATTCCTACAGGACTATTCAGCTACCATCCCAATCACATGCACTTCAGCATTTCTATCATTTAAAAAGAAATGATATGGTTATGAACAATAAAGAAGAGGCTGCAACAGTTGTACTTAATAAAGTTTAAAAATTCTGGGACTTAGCTGGCATTAAAACGCAAGATATTTCCAAAAGCAAAGACCAAAAGAAAGATTCTGACTTTAGTTAATGAGTATGAACACTGAAAAACACAAAAACAGGAATACTTTCGAAGATAAAAAGGATATTTTTTGTAAAAAATTAGATATGCTATTGGATATATTCGGCAGCAGATACTATTGAAACAATAATGAAAGACAGAATGAAAACAACAAGAACAAAAGCGAAGATATAAAATTCTTGAAGATCAAAGAACTATTCGGAATATGTACGTCTCCAGCCTTGATAAGTCTTATGTAACTCGGACAGAAAGACGAAACCAAAGAATTCGACATGACGTAGAGAGAAAAGAAAAACTCTTAACAGACATGGATGCAGGACCCCGTGATGAACAAATGAATATCCCACCTGATGATGACATTCCTATAGATAATGATGAATCAAGTAATGAATCAAATGATTCCGACTTTCACAACCTTCGGCTCAAGAAATGTGCCGAGTTGCTCTATTACTTCTTGGGGAAAACGTCTCAAACACTGGTGTGAGATGGGCTAAGCCTGGGGCAGTACACTATGCGAGGTGGATGCCATCTGTATTGTATCCAGCAAAGATGTACGCATTCTCTGATCAAGCTGGTATGATTCAAATATGATAGCAAAACTAGAGGGAATGTGCATATTCAACTGCCTCTACTATATAAAACCTTGGTTGCTTGCTTCCGTCGCCTGTGATGCACCTGTCAACGATTTAAGGGATTAAATGGTCAGCTATGGTATCTGACTGAGGAACTAGTACCACTTGCTTTGTTTTCCCGGCAAATTTCAGATGCAGAAAAAAGTCTGATTGCAAATCAATGAAGAAAGTTGTCAAATCAACCCGCAACACCCTCCTCCCAAAGGTCAGCCAATCTTCCCTAACTAACAAATACAACTAAGCTGTGCCAGTTAGTTGGTAAGGGTTCTTCAATTGTTTTCCAATGCCTGGGTGCTAGTGGTGACTGGCTAAATGAACCTGTTACTTCTTGGAAAAATTGCAAATCTTTCCAAGTTATGGAGAACTTTGTCAAAAATATGAAAGTTGTGATGATCCTGCCGAGAGAGCAATCAAGCTGATTGAAGATTTCAAAGACAGAATTGTTAATGATGAATCACAAAAACATTTCTGGTAAAAGTTATAGAGCAACATCGACGCCTTCTTCCAAACTTCAAGAAAAAATCTTTGGCTGAAATGTATAATTATGTTAAGTGAGCGTTTATTGTGTAATGTTATGCAGAAGTATTTATCTTTTTAATTAAACTTTGGTATAATTTTTTAATCATTGTAAAAGGAATTCATTTTTGTTTAAATAAATGCAAAAAAAAAACGATGGGGACCTGGAATCGGGTTTGTTCCCACTCGAAATATACTGTAGCTGGCTTGATAAGCTGGTCTAATTTCGAGCCCATCGCCGCGAAGCTGCCTGGGATGATGCTTCAAGGTGGTGGTAACACCCTAGAATATTATTAATTAAAATAATATATTATTACCAAGAAAAATAATAGTCATATGTTTATTCACAGAGAAGCGGAAAAACTTTCATTTTCTCAGTCAAATTTTTAGGTCCCATATAAATTGGGGGGGGGGGGGGGGGGGGGGGGGGGTGGGGGGGGGGGGGGGGGGGGGGGGGGGGGGGGGGGGGGGGGGGGGGGGGGGGGGGGGGGGGGGGGGGGCTGGTATTACAGGAACTCCAAAAACTGGTAACCATGTTGTTTCTTGCACCAATGCCCACAACATTAGCCCGTTGGACCATTAAAAATTTAAAAAGTGAAATTATGGACCACCCTAATGGGGGCCCCTGATCTTTAGGTGATCCTAACCACTTTTATTTCAAGGCGCGTAACGTCTTATTAGAGTATTTATGAACAAAGTTTGGAAGGATGAATTTATATAATTTTGTCTGAGTCATAAAGACGAATGCATAAATAAAGCATTTCCACTGTACTACAGATCTGCAGGATGTAAACTTAAATAGTCAGTTTGAATAGAAACCTTGCATAGACAAGGATATACAGTCTATACAAAGTTTTTTATGTTCAACCTTCAAAAAAATAGATAGCTATTAAAATAATACAATTCCTTATCTTATTCCAGCATTGGTTTATAAAATTAATAATAAATGCTCTTAGAATTATTCTGACTATTAATAATTTTTGCCATAAAATTCTCCCTATGCACAAAGTCGAACAGAATTTTATCTTCATATGTTTTTTTAATTTTATCTGGTAAGCTCGAAAGCACCATCTAATGGCCCCTTGTAGAAGACCTTATGGTTTGAGACCCTACTCAACAGAAAAAACTGCAAGTTAGATTTATCTAATGGTGGACGAGTAGATACAGACATATAATAGTAAAATTGATAGAGATTTGATAAATATTTATATGTTAGTAAATTTTATTTGCCAACAGATAAAAACAAATTGTAATATGCGCAACAAAGATTAGGGCCAGGGCCGTTTCTAGCCATTAGGGAGCCCTAAGCAGTATACCCATTTGAGACCCCACCCTCCATCCACAACTCACGCCTTACTACATCACCTCAGCACACACATACAAAAATGGCTGTGTTAATAAAAAACAATTATGAAACAATTTTAATGAAACATTTATGTCCAAAACAACAAATATGTACTTTCAGAAGACAAACAGAAAAAATACTCTTCATGAAATTCCTGAAAATTAGCTTATACATTATTTTGAATAAATGACACAGAACTATGTATAAAAAAAATAATGCAATTATCAACTACCAAACAATTACTAACTCTACGATACAATCGTGTAATAGCTAACAGTTATACAGAACAGTTTGTATCTTCAAAATTTTTGCCTCCTACATTTTTTCTGGGCGAAATCATCAATAACATCATCATATGAAATCTCCCTGCCAACGTTCTGGTTGATGCTTATGATGCCAAGGCCACTGAGGCGATCCTGCCCCATTGATGATCTGAGGTAGTTCTTGATTAGCTTCATCTTAGAGAAGCTCCTCTCGACTGACGCTACTGTCAGTCTGTCACAGGTAGAGTGCAGGCAATTCTTAGTGCAACCCAGAGATTGGAGTATAGTTCCTCCAGTTGTTTCTGATGAATGAAGGAGAGAAGCTCCAATGCAGTCATGTTGTGTGAAGGTAAAGTCGGCAAGTTCTTAATTTCGAGGGCCAGTTCTCTTCCATCAATGTCAGAGTCAGCTCCAGAGCTCAGTATCTTAGAGAGCTTTTCACACTTGCAGGACAAGTCTTCCTTGTTCATTGTGGTGAAGTTTAGGAGAACCCCAAATATGTCCCTCACATCGTCTAATGTTTTGAATCTCATTTATTGACCCGATGGCACAATCCACCACCACATTGAAAAATTTGACTTCCAGCCTCTTTAAGGCTTCTGTAAATGGTTCGTCAGGAGCTTCGTAAGCAAAGCTTTTTTGTGGATCTGAGCTTTTCTCCTTCTGAAAGCGATAAGACCCTACCTCATCTGCAAGTGCTTGTGCTTCAGTCCTGGCTATGACATCTGTGGCATTGTTTCTGACTTCCAACAGGGCCCTCTGATGTTGTGGCTCTGGTATCGCACAGCCTCAATGCTCTTAAGCCGGCTCTCCCACCTGGTTTCACTCCAAGATTTGAGTATTATGTTCACGTGCTTCTTTAGGATTGTCCATCTCTGTGTAGCTGCTGCAAAAAGGTTGTACAATTTTTGTACGTTGCCAAAGAAGCTGATGGCATCTGTGGAAGCTTTAGCTGCATCAGCCACTACAAGATTCAGAGTGTGAGCCCCACATGGAACATAGAGTGCACGACAGTTCTTCTCTAATAACCTTGCCTGAACACTTTTGTTCTTGCCCTTCATGTTCGCTCCGTTGTCATATGACTGTCCTCTGCAGTCATCAAAGTGAATATTCAGTTCATCTAGTCTTCAAAATCAGAACTGATAAACCCAGGCCTGTACTTTCTGAAGCCTCAAGAAAGCCCAAGAAGTATTCTTTTATTTCTGGTACTTCACCCATTTTAACAGTTCTGATAATAATCCGCATCTGTTCTTGGTGGCTTATGTCTGGAGTGCAGTCTAAAATGAGTGAGTAATATTTAGCTTGTTTTATTTCTGCAACAATGGCATCCAAGATCTTCCCACTAATGGACCCAATGAGCTCATTTTGAATGATGTTTCCTAGGTAACTTGAATGACTATATTGGCCACTTTCGACTCTGCTGATGTGTTGTTTCATCACTGGATCAAATTTGGCAAGCAGCTCAACCTCCTTCAAGAAGTTGCCATTGTCTCGATTGTGCAATGTAGAGGAAAACCCTCTGAAAGCAAGGTTTCTCTCTGCCAGTGATTGGATTATACTTACAAGACGTGTGAGAACATCTTGCCAGCGTCTTCGCTCTACCTCCATTAATGACATTTCAGTTTGGTCAATGGTCCTCCCAGTTTTTAGCCGCAGTTCCAGATCCTTCCATGTTGCCATGTTATCTGTATGTTCTGAACTATTTTCATGGCCTTTCAGAAGCGAACCAACGTTTATCCAGTCTGAAAGTCTATCCGTAATTAGTTTGTACGACTTCCTTGAAAACAACTTGTAGCAGAAGCAATAAAGAGCATCATTCCTTCTAGAGTACATCAGCCAGCTTCGCTTTATTTTTTCCCCATTAATTAATGTTCTGTACATGTAATGGTGATAAACGCTTCTACCGTCCTCTCTTTTAGGGAATGTGAAATCTGGACTGATTTGAAATGGTCCTCGAGACACCAAGACAACTGACAGGACAACTGGCCAGTCATACGGATCAAGCGGTAGAGCAGATCTTGGTTCTTGTTGCTCAGTAGAAATGCCTGTGTGTGGTGTTTGAAGCTGAACAGAAGATGGGCCACTTGTTGGTTCATCAGGCTCTACTTCTACTGGTGTTTGAGGTTGCATAGAGGATGGTCCTGCTGTTGGCTCATGATGCTCATCAGGCTTTGCTGAGGATGGCTTTTCCAAATATTTCAGTAGTGCTCCTGAGAAGAACATAACATTACATATTCTGTTAATTTTGCTAAAATACTCTTTCTTATCTTGTTTGATAATTGCTCTATGTGAACAGAATTTGAGGTGATGTGATCCATTAAATTTCACATTTCGAAGTATTATAAATATTACAGAGACTAGCTTACTCTACAGTCTACACGATTCCTGAGCACTTGCCTAGCTTGATGGTCTACCTAACCTAGTTGCCTGAACTGTAATCATAATATACAAGTGGCACATCTCACCTGTGCTACTGGAAAGCTCCTCCTCCTCTATTTTCTTCTTTTTCCGTTTTTCAGCTCCTGATGGATAATGTCGTTTCATTTTCCAAGATGCACGAAGTCACATCTAGTTAACCACAACTAATCTGCTAAATAATAATAATCATGATAATAATGATGATAATAATAATAATAATTGATATAATTGTAACGTTAATCAAATACATTCAAATAATCAGACCTTTAGGTTTTAACCAACAAAATTCACATTATCTGAAAAAGATGAGAAAAGAATTAATAAACTTGAAAACATAACGAAAATAATCCTAGGTTTTAAAGTGTTACAAAATCTCTTAATAATTAGTAAATTAGTGAAATAATGTTTTACAATACTAGAAAAATTAAGCATTTAGGAAAGTATAAGCATATAGTAAGAATAAAGTTAAATAATATAGAAATAAGATCTCACAATAGTTATTTACACATAACGACCAAAACGTTTCGTTTGTCTCCGTTTTATCACATTTGTCTCATACAAAAACTTTAATTAATACGACAGTAATAATAATAATAATAATAATAATAATAATAATGATAATAATAATAATAACAACAATAATATTAATAATAACTTCAGCTATATTCCTCTTCTTGCCCACTGAGCTATGACCTGGGAGCCTATGTAGGGGCCCCCTAGTAGCAGCCGCTTAGTCTGCTTATGCCAGGAAACGGCCCTGCTTAGGGCACAGCGTCCATTTTACCCCAAACCTTCTGTTTAGTTTAAGAGAAGAGCCCAATCCGTGCATTCAGGGTCGTTTTAAGACCTTCATACGCCCTAGGCACTTGCATTCGTGGGCCCATCCGCCCTCCACCCCACTGTGGCCCCACATCATTCAGCTGGTGAAGTGTCGTTCTAAATTTTAGAAAAACGCTAAAATTAAATTCTTCCTAATTTTCAACGAATTATTTCCAGCCTACTGAAGACTGAGTGATTGCTGATCTGATTCTCTGATGTAATTCGTGATTTTGCTATCAAAAAGAACCGCAGAGTTAATATAGATTGAGTTTTGTTAATTTTGTTTTGAATATAAAACATTTAAGGCAGTGCTCTTCAACCTTTTTATGCTTACCGCCCACTTTTGTAACTTTTGAATCTCCGTATCGCCCACCAAAATTAAAAATGCAAAAACTCAAACTAAAAGTTATATACCCTGCATAAAACAATAAAATTAATTGCAATTACCTTTAGATTAATGAGATCCTTCGCCCACTAGTGGGCGGTACCGCCCAGGTTGAAGAGCACTGATTTAAGGCATCATTTTTTATCTAGCTTATTGAGAGTTGAGACATATTAAATTTTGTAGAGATAATTAATTAAAAAGATATTAATTTTGATTTTGCTCTTTCCTTTTCCTATTTTCGGGTTAATAATTTTTTTAGGTCCCAAAATTTTTCGTAGGTCCTGAAATTTTCGTAGGCTCTAGGCACTTTGTTTATTGTGCCTAATGGGTAAAACGGCCCCGCGTGTATTAAAGGGATGAAGTTAGCAAATACTGAGAAACGGGGCCGGATTAGCCTATTAGCATAAGTAGCAAATGCTATGGGCCCCGCACTCATAAGAAAAATTTGTTTTAACGTATTTCAATACGATTGTTAAAAAATCAATATAAGTTCACAAAAAGCTAGAAAATTTTCGTAAAATTCAATCGGGGGGAAAAAGGATATGAAACAGTGTCGGATTAATATAGGTTAATGGGTACGAACGAATAAAAAGCCATTTAGATCATTTATGATTAAAAGAAATACTTGGATATAAATACATGTTTCTTATTTACTACTAAAGTTTGAGAAAAACGAATAAAACTGTACCAGTTATAATAAAGTTTTAAAAATTAAAATGACGATAAAGAACATATTTTCTGGCAGATTGGGGTCCGTCTTCTAAAAATGCTATGGCCCTCACGGATGCTTAAATCATCCCTGCTAAGAAACTATAACAACTGGAAGTAAATATGGGATCCCAGATATAAGTGACTCACAATATACAATATAAATAAACTTCAGGTTAAGAGTTTTCAGAAAAGGATTACAGAATCAAAGACGACAAAGCAATGTTTAAAACTAGTGTTGAGATTGCAAAATTGGGGGTTTATTAATAAATAGAAATTAATAAAATCTATAAAATATAAATGAAAAACATAAGTTAGATTTAATAAATGGATTATACAGTTAGGGAATAGCCCTCAGATAGGGTTGCCAAGTGTCCTTTATTTCAAAGGACAGTTCTTTATTTCAGCTCATGTGTCCTTGTCCTTTGATAAACTCGGAAAGGACGCCATATGTCCTTTAATTCAGTAATTGACTCTCAAAATTTTATTCATCACTAAAAATTTGAGACGGAGATGTTTTCAAACTTAATTAATTCGTTAATCGGGAGAAGTGAGATTCAACATTCAGATGTGATTTCTAGTAAATCAGAGTTGGCAATCCTGCCCCCATTGCAGGGTTGCCAGGTCTGTCCTCTTGGGGACAGTCTGTCCTATTTCAGGTTCGGTTGTCCTAAACATTTTCAAATAAAGGGGACAACCCAAAACTGTCCTCTTTTGTCCTATTTGAGAAATTTATCACATGCATTATAAAAAGAAACATTTAAGAACAAATATAATTTTAAACATAAAGTATAAGAGAATATAAATATAACGTACATATATTTACGTTTCTTCAAATGGTTTACACAGTCTCGCCGCCACTGAAGTATGTACAATGTATGTATTACGTATTGAAACGTTTTATTACATTTTGGCTATGCATTGCAAAACATTACAGTGTGCCGCGTGGCATGCCGCTTAGTTTTAATGCATAGACCCTAGGCAGCTAGACTATAGAGCCTATCAGTCGCGAATCAAACATAAATCAATGTGGTTATGATTTTGTTCGTTTGATCATTTTAAGTGAATAATCAAGTTTATATAATATTATTAATATAGTTACATCGCATTATTTGAAATATAAATATAGCCCTTCAATATGGGAAAGTGGAAGAATACATATAATGATAACAGACATTATAATAAAGACTGGGAAAACCAATTTAAATGGCTTTCGTGGAAGAACAGTTCTTGTATGTGTAAGTGGTGCAATTGTGTATTGACTTTTAGCATAAAATAACTCGGTATGGTAATAATTTAAACCTGTCCCTTTTTTAAAAATTTATAACATTGGCTGTCCCCTTTTTTTTAGCGTTTGTCCCATTTTAAGAGATATCACCTGGCAAACCTGCCCCATTGCCCGTTGCTATTGTCATCCTTGCCAGGGTTGCCAGATTTATTCTAACGAAAATTGCCAAATAGGCATAAAAAAATGGCCAAAAATGGCCAAATGTTTCTAACAAAAAAACGTTTCCACTTAGGCATTTTAAAGGGCTACACAAATTATGAAATATATAGGCACCAGCAAACAGCAACAAGACACCAACAACCGCGCAGAACTAACTGGACACGAGGTTGATCGTGCCACGAGAACCGAGGGCGAAAACGTAAAATAACATATAATTACGTTTTCGAGCATAACCGACAAAAACTGAATCGCAAATTCATGTGTAATAAATTAATAAAAAATAATATAGGAGCATATAATATATCTTATACTTTATTCATATTTAATAAATAAATAAATAAAAATTAAGAAATAAATTATATATACATATATATATTAATGGATTTTGAAAATTAAACGCTGTCATATTTTTAAATAAATTATCACATAAAATTATTATAGTGTATGGACGTTATTCTTTATCGTATAAAATAATAAATTGTTGCGCTTATACGTTAATTATCGTATATCAGGCCACCTTGTATAATGCATTCTGTTTTCATACAAACCTAGCGTTCATCTACAGTGGAGCCAAACCAGTGGGTCATAATGAACTTTACTCATTGTGATATGACCGACCGTGGTCAGCACCTTTTTCAGAAATGGCCAAAATATGGCCAGATTTCCCAAAATGGCCAAATCTGGTTTTCTATGGCCAAATTTGTCTAATTTGGCCATGAAATGGCCAATCTGGCAACCTGATCCTTGCTGGAGAGGAACGAGGAAGGCATCTCCCGCTAACATATTTTTTTGTGCTTTGCCAAATTGCCATATTAAACCGGCTTCATGAGTTTTTGACGTGATTCTATTTTTTATGAGTTGAAGAATCTTCAGATGAATACTTAGGTAAGAATACTTAATTATATACTAGGTTTCCCTCTCTTAGAAAGTTAGAAAACATTATTTTACGTGTCGCGCTACTGAAAGTTAAGGCTTGTTCGTGTCTAATTTTTTTTTCTAATAACCTTATGCATTAACTCCCATTAAGGCGTTTTTTTATCTATTTTATCTATGAATATAATAAAGAAATTGTAAAAAATATTGCACAAGTAAATTTTTATCATGATAAGCAATGGAATATACGGTAGCGTACAAGTGTCCTTTATTCAAGATCTGTTGACTTGGCAAACCTACGGGCCTCAGATGAATTTATTTGAATACGTGACTTACGGCACAAGAACAGCCAGACAAGTTTAAACACGTTCATACGTGTAGTGGAATGAATAAAGGTTCAACAAATAGGGAACCAGTTTAGCAGTCACATGATATAACGCCTTCTTTTTCGTCCACTAATGTCATTATAAACAATATAATTGTCGTAGAACACTAGATCTATAAAATTAAATAATTTAATACTTTTAAATAGTTAAATAGGCCAAATAAGTTAGTTAAATGATATAAAATAATTAGGAACTGTAAAAACTAGTAAAAGTAATGAATGTTTCTAAGTTTTAGATTCAATGAAAAAAGGAATGTGAAATTGTGTTTTCCCAATGCGAAATGAAAACCCAAATTGTGATGGGGATAAAGGCAGAGTACAGCGCGAGGGAGTCAGTCAGCGAGAGTCGAAAATAGAGAATTAAGTAAGCACTCCATCAGAAATTCGCTTGCCATTTTTTTCATTTTAATAGTCCCATCGTGCCCATGCGAAATGGGGCCCACTTTTAAGATGAATTTGAGATAGTAAATTAAATTAAATTCTCCTCTATAAGGTAAAATTTCCTTTCGGACCCTATATTTATTCTCGTCCTCCGCTAGGCCATATTAATTTCCTTAGGCCTACTTGAATTACGATCAAAACCCATTCCCCTTTATTAATTGTATAACGTAATTGTAAAGTTAATTTAATTTGTTAAAGAACTTAAGATTAAGTCTAAAAACTTTGTTGTTTCATGATAATCACATAAATTTATATTAATCGCGTAAAAGTAAAAATTTGTTTTTACAACAGTTAAAGGTAAATTCTGAAATTACTATGACGATAAACGATGCAATGTTAGTTCCGCATTTGAAATGAAGAGGAAATAAAACTAATAATACAAAGAGGAAGACATCAATGGGAGCGCTACCATTATTATTGTAGTGCGTAAGGTAATACGTCAACAACAACAACAACCCACCCACGAACGGAGCAATGAGGGAAAATGAGTCATTTTCCTTCATGGGGTCACCGTGGAGAGAAAATATTGAACCCAACACACGTCTTGAATTTATTACCTGCCTCACTCCAATTGTTACATAAACAAGATCCAAAGTGTGATTTGGCAAAAGAAAATCACCTCCAAATTATACCAAAGTAATGTTTAAAAAAATATACGATCACTCCGTCATCTCGTAATGTCCTTTCAGTATTTTCAATCTCCACACTGCTACTGAAGTACGTAACTTAATTAAGAGACTAGGACAACCCCACAACCTATAAACAAAAAAAAATTAATGAAATACTTAACGCAATTTCTTATTCAAATAAACTACACTTTACTAACGGCCGCCAGACAACTTCATCATAATTCTTTGATTATATATATATATATATATATATATATCCCCGCAAGGGGTTCTAAGCTCGTGCTCTTGAGTGCTCTTTGTGCTCGTTTGTACGTGCTTGTTCCTGGAGGTTTCACGTGCGCCCTCCCGGCCCTATCACCCAAGGATGATGGGGCTCGACCTTGCAGTCCTTGTCATCCTTGGTCTTTTTCCACTTCGACTGTCCCCTCCACCCTTTCTTTTTCCTCTGTCTTTCCTCTCACTTTTTCTTTGTTTTTCCGCCGAGATATGTCCTTTTAAATAGAAGCGAATCGGTTCTTCCCGAACTTAAAAAAAAAAATATATATATATATATAGTATATTGTGTATATACAGTATATCAGCTTATATAGTTCATGCACGTAAAGCAACGACAAAGAAATTAAGAAGACCAAATTCAATGTGTTCAATGTGAGAAACTTAAAGGTGATACAAACAGGGAATGAATCCAAACCGTTCTGTGCATTGTCAGAGATGACTTGATTCTATGAGCAAATGGCGCTTTATATAAATCCTCCACACGGGCTTTCCATTTTTTGCATATATAATTTAATTTCTGTGGAAGAATTCACGATTTCTTTTAACTCCAAATTGCATGAATTTTTTATAAGGACACGAGTAGCATATTCGCCAAGATAAAAAGGTTGTGTTCTGGCGGTTAAACCATATACAGGGTGGGCGGAAAGTAGCTCCCTATTTTGGATTGGTAAAAAAATACGTATATTATCCATTTATTTCAGAAGAAATAATATGAAAAGGTAGGCATACATGGTAGGTTTTCTCTAAAATTCAATGTGGGCTCCAACTCTTTCCACCAGCTTCTGGAGCCGCCCAGGAATGGCGTCCACTGACTTTAGCAGGAACTCCGGCGGGATGGAGGACATGACTTCCCGAATTCGGTCCTCCAGTTCTTCCAATGTCCTCGGTTTGGTGCGGTAGACTTCTTCCTTTACCCACCCCCAAAGAAAGAAGTCGCACGGTCAAGTCGGGGCTCCTGGCTGGCCATTGATGTGGACCACGACGACCCATCCAACGCCCAGGGAAGTGGGCATCCAGCCACTCACGGACAACAAGAGCGAAGTGCGGAGGGGCGCCATCTTGCATAAATATCAGATCGTCGATGTTCTCCCATGTGCTGACAACCGGCCAGACCTCGTTTCGCAACATAGCAAGGTACCGCTCAGCATTCATGGTGTTGCGCAGAAGGAACGGGCCCACAACCTGATCTGAGGTCATACCACACCACACCGTTACACTGAACCGATTCTGCATTTTTCAGCGGTAACCGTGCGACTTCTTTCTTTGGGGGTGGGTAAAGGAAGAAGTCTACCGCACCAAACCGAGGACATTGGAAGAACTGGAGGACCGAATTCGGGAAGTCATGTCCTCCATCCCGCCGGAGTTCCTGCTAAAGTCAGTGGACGCCATTCCTGGGCGGCTCCAAAAGCTGGTGGAAAGAGTTGGAGCCCACATTGAATTTTAGAGAAAACCTACCATGTATGCCTACCTTTTCATATTATTTCTTCTGAAATAAATGGATAATATACGTATTTTTTTACCAATCCAAAATAGGGAGCTACTTTCCGCCCACCCTGTACAGTATATTTGAGCCTGTAATTCATTTCACGAGTTACTCCTATAAATTTAATTCATAGAAATTAAGTTTTATTCCATACCATGAAATTATATAATTAAAATTGATAATTTAAAAAATTAATAAATAAATGTGTGTGTGTGTGTGTGTGTGCGCGTGCGTGCGTGCGGAGGGGGCAACTGGCCATAAGTGAGGTCGAGTGTGTTATAACTGACATATGTAGTGGGGTAATTTGTTTTGTGAGGTAACACTCTTGGTACCTCGGAACATTAAAAAATTTAGAAATTTTTTTACTGTTGGAAAAAGGATATGTTAGTCCTGGTTAGGTTAGGTTACGCTAGGGTAGGTTAGTTAAGGTTTAACTAAGTTAGGTTAGGCTAGATTAGCGAGTACTTCACTATTTATTGACTTAACAGAAACAACACTTCAGGTTCTCAGTGGCGTCCGAAACACTTATCATGTCCTCGGTTCGATGGTACTCATGTTAAGTTAGGCTAAGTTAAAAAAGACGGTACTTCACTTATGTGAAGATGTGCACGTGTGTGTGTGTGTGTGTGTAATTCCTTTATTTCATCCTTGCAGATTTATGCAAACTTTCTCCTTCCTTTGATGAAAGAAAGAAAAAAAGATAATTGAAAGAACAAAGCATAATCAATTTGAGTTACGATTAATCAAAGCGATTCAATTAATTTTTGCTCTCTCTTCACGAGAACGACTGTCAACATTGTAACTGAATTCTTCGTTGATTGTTGGAAGCTTTCATGAATTAAGAGAGGAGAATGAAATGCCTTCGAGCCATTTGCTCCATCAAAGATGGCAAGTTGGAACCTTGAACAAACATTCCATTATTCCATTCCTTTCCAGTCCAAAAACGAGAAACGGCTAATTCGATTAATAATAAATAGAAGTTTTACTGTATTCAAAATTGAGTTCAAGATCTTGGTCGCATTTTGGATTTTAAGTTAGTTTTCTCCTTTTCGGACTGAGGTTTGCAAATTTCTTTTGGACGTAAATTACGCTTTTATACCGGGTGTTCGAAAAGTCAGTGTAACTGGTACAACGGAATAGTACATCTCGCGAGTTATAATAACTTTATCGCATAAAAAGCGTACGATTTTCGTTCGTAACCTAACGAAGTAGTGTAAAAAGTAAAGTTACAACGGAAATAGAAACATTAATGTCCGTAATTTGGCAGAAACCAACCTTTACGCCAGACAATAAATATAGCAATTGGCATAAAAACATTATCTATGACAATAAAAAGTTTAAAGTAAACAATAATGAAGATATTTCTAAATTATTAAACGAATAACAGATGATAGTCTCTCAATCATAACCTTCTTTTAACATCCTCAAAATGTTCTATACAAAATTTCAGTAGAAATACATATTCCAGTGTGAGGAACGCTTGAAGAATTTAGTTTTTCGCGGCAATATTGTCTGTCTTAATACCTCGATATACGAACATTTTAAATCCTTTTGTCTTTCCTTTCTGCTAAATCTAGAAATTAAATATTCACGCTCGAATAAATACGGAATAATTCTCATATATTGTTTCGAAGGATCCTTATTTGCAGCCATTAATCTGTCACAGTGCATGAATAGCTAATGGTTTATTGCTTCTTGGTGAAATGAGAGAACGGTTTAAGAAACGCTTCTAAGGTCTATAATAATAAGATTTAACAGACATTTCCGTCTTAAGTGATCTTTACCTTCAGTGAGATTAGTGTACCAATAAATTATTATTATTACGGGTCCTCTTTCATCATCATAAGAATAAAGGGATTTTTTTTTAAGTCTTCCTCCTAATAGATTTGTTTGGTTGATTGTAATAAGTGAAATGTTCCTGAAACAAACACTATATTAATTACTTTTTATCAGAATTCATTCTCATGTATTTCGAGGGTTCACACACACACACAACACAACACATATATATATATATGATACACACAGACAGTGCATGGAACAAGGGAACTCTTCTGGGAAAATTAAATCCACTATAGTCCGAATAAGTAATGGTAAATGACAAATACCATAGTTTTTCTTTTTCATGATGCTAGCCCGACGTGGGCAACGGGTCACTCGCAAAGAGGTCCCATAAATATAGCTTCCCTCACCAGCTATCTGCAAAGCATTTGGTATTTGTCATTTACCATTACTTATTCGGACTATAGTGGATTAATTTTCCCAGAAAAGTTCCTTGTTCCATGCACTGTCTGTGTGTATCATAAAAAAACTCAGGGGACCATTCTGAGTTCATTCCCATCTTGAAACGGACATGTTATGTGCCTTGAAAAGTGGACGATCAATTCTACCAGTTGAGGTTTAAGTTTTGGTTTTTGGCTAAAAATATAATAGTTACCCCTTTTTCTTTTACGTATTCAATCTGACGTGAAGGCAGCGAGTCTTTTGCTTATATTGAGGTTCTAAAGTAGCAGGGCTAGGCTGCTTAAACCCTAGATCCATGTCCCAAAGCTGGATCCTGTCTGCTTTGCAGAGAGACTGGTGAGGGAAGCTATATTTATGGGACCTCTTTGCGAGTGACCCGTTGCCCACGTCGGGCTAGCATCATGAAAAAGAAAAACTATGGTATTTGTCATTTACATTACTTATTCGGACTATAGTGGATTTAATTTTCCCAGAAGAGTTCCTTGTTCCATGCACTGTCTGTGTGTATCATAAAAAACTCAGGGGACCATTCTGAGTTCATTCCATCTTGAAACAGACATGTTATGTGCCTTGAAAAGTGGACGCTCAATTCTACCTGTTGAGGTTTAAGTTTGGTTTTTGGCTAAAAATATAATAGTTACCCCTTTTTCTTTTATGTATTCAATCTGACGTGAAGGCAGCGAGTCTTTTGCTTATATTGAGGTTCTAAATGTAGCAGGGCTAGGCTGCTTTAAACCCTAGATCCATGTCCCAAAGCTGGATCCTGTCTGCTTTGCAGATAGCTGGTGAGGGAAGCTATATTTATGGGACCTCTTTGCGAGTGACCCGTTGCCCACGTCGGGCTAGCATCATGAAAAAGAAAAAACTATGGTATTTGTCATTTACCATTACTTAATCGGACTATAGTGGATTTAATTTCCCAGAAGAGTTCCTTGTTCCATGCACTGTCTGTGTGTATCATAAAAAACTCAGGGGACCATTCTGAGTTTATTCCCATATATATAAATATATATAGGGTGTTTCACAACCGGTCTGCCATACTTTAGGGGGGGGATGATATCAAGTAAAAAGTTAATACAACATCGGTGCTATTTTCAACCGTTGCGGAGCTATGGACGTTTTAAGGTGCACGGAAAAAATAAACGAGAGTATTAAGCTGATGTATTTATTGCTACATTTTATGAGATACACCTTATAAATGTTCAAAATGTCCGCCTCGGTTTTCAATTCACAGCCTTGCTCGTTCCAAACAAGAGTCCACTGCCCATTGAATCATTTCGGGGTGTTCTCGCATGTAAGCAGCGGCATTCATAATCCGACGCAAGAGTTTCTCTCGTTGTACTTTGGTCTTGTAGCCATCTCTTTCATAAAGCCCCTAAAAAGAAATCTAACGGGGTTAGGTTCGGAGATCTCGGGGACCACGATATTGGACCAGCACGACCAATCCCAACGATTCCCGTACCGCTGATTTCAAGTAATCCGTAACATGACGACCAAAATGTGGTGGGCGCCCCATCGTGCTGAAAGAAACATCTTGCGCTTTGTCTCCAAGGGCACGTCCTTCATCAAAAGCTGCAATTCGTTCGTCAGGAAGTTCAGATAAATATCAGCAATTAATCGTTGTTCCAAAACGAACGGTCCAATTAGCTGATCTCCAATTACACCGCACCAAACCTTCATCGAGAATCGATGTTGAAAGTTTCCTTCAACAACGATACCGTGGGGATTATCGGCGGACCACAAGTGGGAATTTCGTCTATTGTTAATTCTATCCCGAAAGAATTTTGCTTCATCACTAAACAGTATGCGATTAAGAATTTGGCGATGCATAACTATCCACTAGCAAAATTGAACACATTTATCATCCGGTTTAAAAGCTTGCATTGCAAATGATAGGGATACAAACTCTCATCATGTATGGTTCGTCATACACGCGATGCGGATTCACCAATTCGTCTAGAAATCCTTTAAACACTGGTAGTTGGGCTACGTTGTACTAGGTCCAGTATGCACTCCTCCACAGCAACGGGCCGTCGTGCTACATGTTCTTGGAACAATTGTCCCTGTTTCTCTCAATCTCTCGTGTGTCACTAAACATTTGCCTGTTCGGTATTCGGCGGTTCGAAAAACGTCTTCGATATTCCTTTACTGCTGTTCTGCTGTTACCATCACAGAATCCATAAATGAAATAGATATCAGCGTATTCAGCGGGTGTGAACTGTTGATTAATTTTGATTGTTCACCTTAGCCCAACACAGGTCTCGTACCACAGATCAAAACCAAATGAAAGCAAAAACTGAGGCCTAGTAGAGGTAACTTCGTTAACCGAAACCACCAGTGCTGCCATCTATCGAATTACACACAAGTAGGGATTTGTTGTTTGCTCATCTTAAAACGTCCGTAGCTCCGCAACGGTTGGAAATAGCACCTATATTGTATTAACTTTTTACTCGATATGAATCAGCCCCCAAAGTATGGCAGATCAAAGTATACTATATATATATATATAATATATATATATATATATATATATATATGTGTGTGTGTGTGTGTGTGTTACGTGTAATGTGGATAATTGCCTAATGTTCACATTAGAACTTTGCCTAAGATTAGGTTAGGTTAGATGTTTTTCTGAGTGTTTGTGTTTGACTCGGAAAAACACTTAAACAAAGGCAAAGTTTTAATGTGCATATTCGGCAATTATCCACATTACGCGTAACATATACATATATATATTATATATACATATACACAGGGTGTTTCAGGAAGAAAGGTCAATACTTCGGGAGGTGATAGTATCAGTCATTGTGAGAAAAAAGTTCATATGAACATGTGTCTAATTCTGAATGGTTACGGAGATAGAGCTGTTTGAATCTACAAATACAAAAGCATTGTTAATGGTAATCAAGAAAGAGAAACCAATTACTGTTTCTAACATTTAATGTTTAAACAGTGGCATTTTGAATGGTATCAGATACAGAAATGACAAATTTGTTACAGCTTACATTACAGCTTACATGGTTCAAGGTTATAGGGAGGGAAGGGGGAGGAAGAGCTGCGCGCGCATCAGATTCAAACAGCTCTATCTCCGTAACCATTCAGAATTAGACACATGTTCATATGAACTTTTTTTCTCACAATGACTGATACTATCACCTCCCAAAGTATTGACCTTTCCTCCTGAAACACCTTGTATATATATATATATATATATATATATGCACTAGAATCACAAAATAACACGTGACCTTTTCCTTTTCCTTTTCCTTGTGGTGTTTGCTCATATATATATATATATATATATTTAACTGCAATGACCACGCAGTATATTAATGTATAGAAACGACGTAAGTATAGAGGAGTGTTCTGCACACGAGGAAGAGAAATAACGAACAAATATATATTATATATATATATATATATATAATATATATATATATATATGATGAATAAAACCACGAAGGAAAGGAAACACAAAACGGTGCTCAAGCGGTTTCGTCTAATGACATCCTCAGGAACACTGAAATACATAAAAGGTTACGGCCTATATATAGGTTACAGAAAGAGAAAAATTATATATATAAATAAATAACATACATACACACAAACATATATACATATATATTAGGGTGTCTCTTATTTTCGAAGTGTTGATTTTTTTAGTTGCGCCCCTCAACCAGTTCCATTGGTTGAAAAAACATCACATATAAAATTCTTTTTGGATTGAATAATTTTTAGAGGTCGCCCCCGCTATTAAAGTTCATAAAATATAGCTATTATTTATGCAATTAATATTTGAAATTACTAGCAGTTGTCAAGTATACTAAACATATGTTTTTAATTAATTAATCATCATATTTATGATGAATTCAATTAAATGAATATATTAGAGATAATTGTCAAGTTTGTAGCTGAAAATATTGCTTGATAAGACAAGATCAACCTGTTTAAACATGTTTCATCAAGAATGCTCCAGATTATGTTGCAATTGTTCATTTGTCATCATTCAGTGTTCTGCTGTCATAAGTAAAAGGTGTGTAACTGTGTATCACTATACTTCTTTTTGCTATTATCAGATAATAAACTATGTTATTTATGTTTTTTCACAATTATTTATACTGATTTTGTTATTAGTGTTTGAAAAAAATGCTAAAGAACTTAAGGAGCATTTCCATGGAGAATGTTCTATGACAGTCCACTGGGATGGCAAGATGATGGAAGACCTCACCTCGCACAAGCACATTGATCGTCTCCCAGTACTTGTGTCAGGACCTGGTGTTGAACAGCTGCTTGGTGTCCCCAAAATCCCAAACTCAACTGGAGAAGCACAAGCTGAAGCCGTCTTTAACTGCCTGAATGAATGGGGAATTACAGAGAGAGTAAAAGCAATTTGTTTCGATACAACAGCTTCAAACACGGGTCAATATAGTGGAGCCTGTGCTCTCATCGAAGCAAAATTGGGACATGATGTTTTGTACTTGCCTTGTAGACACCATGTTTTAGATTTATTGTTGGGAGCATTTGAAGCAACATTGGGATCTACATCAACTGGTCCAGAGATATTGATCTTTAAGCGTTTTCGTGACAATTGGACTTCTGTTGATCGAAGCCAGTTCCAAACAGGTGAGACAGACACGATTACTAAAGAAGCAATTATCCAGTCTAAAACTGAACTAATTCAGTTTGCTAGATCCCAGGCACCTATGCTACGGGATGACTATCAAGAACTTTTGGATCTGCCATCATCTTTCTTGGAGGTGTCCCCAATAAAGGCATCAAGTTTCGTGCACCAGGTGCCATGCATCGAGCTCGCTGGATGTCCAAAGAGCTCTATTCTATCAAGATGTGGCTTTTTCGAAACCAGTTCAAGATGACTAAGACTGAAGAACGAGGAATTCGAGATCTTTCCCTTTTTTCTGTTCTCATCTATATGAAGGCTTGGACAACATCCTCACTCCCTATTGAAACCCCATTTAATGACTGGCTCCTTATGAGGTCATTGATTAATTATCCTAACAAAAAGATTTCTGATGCAACTAAAAAAAAGCTCTCTAACCACTTATGGTACCTGTCTGAAGAAGCAGTTGGTCTTGCTTTCTTTGATGAGCGAATTACTACAGATGTAAAGAAACGCATGGTAAAGGCATTAGAAGATGAGTCCACTGATAGACCACCCAAGCGTCCTCGGATTCCTGAATCGACCTTCTGCTCTGGTGAAGGACTACACCAACTTGTTACAAGAAATACTAGAGAATTCTTTACTAAGCTGAATTTGCCAGAAGGATTTCTGAACAAGGCACCCAGCACTTGGACATCCAACTGTGAATATTTAAGGCCAGAGCTATTGTTGCAGCTCTATCTGTTGTAAATGACAGGGCAGAACGTGCAGTAGCTTTAGTTCAAGAGCTGAATAAGAAATTGACAGTGGGGAAGAGCAGCTCCAGTTCCTGCTCCAAATTGTTGCAAAACACCGCCAGAGTCACCCAGTTCCATCAAAAACTGTTCTTCTCAAAAAATAACCATCAATGAGGTCGCACCTTAAAATACACCATATTGTATATTAAATAAATGTTGTATAAGGAAATAATGCTAATTAAAGTAATTAAAGTATGTAAATAGCACTGCATTTTGAATTTATCTCTATATAATAAACTAATGGTTTTTTTTGTAGCAATGCTTCATTGCTGATTGTATATAAAAAAAGAGCCAGGAAGGATTTTGGATAGGAGAAAAAGGATTGGATAAAGAAGGATTGAGGACCAAAGGATGAATTATAACATCAATGATAAATAAGAAGGCCTATACTTATAAAAACGAATCAAACTAAAAAAAGGAAGGAAGGAATTATGTGTATAATGAGCATAATCATATGTCAGGAGCTATTATGTCATGGTCACCATTTTTATTAGCCGGGGGCGACCCTAAATATGAGCCAATTTGTGTCAAACTTTCAAGTTGTAGTTTTTATGCTAATGGAACTATTTTAGGGGGCGCAGATAAAATAATTCAACATTTCAATTTTTGACTACCCAATAAGAGACACCCTAATATATATATATATATACACATACATATCTACACACATACACATATATATAGGTACATTATATATATATATGCAATAAACGGAGAAGTAAAAAAAAACTTAAAAATTAAGGATTAGAGGATTAACAAAGAGGCATATCGATTTTTAGCACAAGATCAAATGAGTTATAAAAATAATACAAATTTATACTGGAGATACGCCCGGGTTTAACACTTTGCCTTTTAGAGTCAAGTTTCGATATATATAAAAATAAATTGAAGATTAAAAGTTAATAAAGTAGCTTACAAGTTTACCAAAGATTAAGTGTCCTACCCTTTTTATCTAGATTTGTTTTGAAGGAATTCAAAACAACAGGATCGAGTTGAAAAAGACCTTTGCTTATGTTGAAGTTATTTGAAAGTTGAATAATGGCAGACTCAAGAATATTTCTATTGACAATGTTGCTCGAATGAAATAAAACTGAAGCATTATTCCAATCAATACAGTGGGATAACTCTGACAAATGGACAAAAAGAGCACTGGACAACTGTCCTGTTCTGACGGAATATTGATGCTGTTTTATACGTGTGTGCAAATCCTTTCCCGTCTGACCTATGTAAAGGAATCACATTGTTTACACCCAATTTTATAGATAATGCCTGAATTATTGGTAGGGCTATTTTTACTATGATATTTTTCACAATATTGTTATATGAAAATACTACATTAATATCCAAAAGTTTAAGTAGATTAGCAATGCCTAAAAAGCCCGGGAAAAATGGAAGTACTAAAATATTTTTTGACAAAGTACGAGTGTTATTATTGACACGATAGAAAGTTCGTTTGCCTTGTTGAGACAAGATTCCATAAAACGCAGATGGGTAACACAGATCACTTCCAATACCGTTGATTTTTCCAATTCGGCATCGATGTATTCCGGACTGGCGATCCTAAGGGCGCGGAGAAACATTGATGAAAAAATGGCCTTCTTAGTGGGGGTGTCATGTCCCGAGTAAAAGTGTACGTAGGACAAGTTGTTTGTTGTTTTCCGATAGATACTAAACTTAAAACCTGGGCTTTCCCTATGTACACGCACATCCAAAAATGGGATTGACTTGTCTTGTTCCACTTCTAAAGTAAACTTAATGGAGGGGACTGATCATTTAACTGAAGGAGGAAGTTATCCAGGTCACGATTCATGGGCCGATACACAAAATATCGTCGACTTACATTCCGAGAATCCTGGGGTTGGCATCCCTTGGTTGCGGTACGTCGACGATATTTTGTGTATCTGGCCCCTGAATCGTGACCTGGATAACTTCCTCCTTCAGTTTAAATGATCAAGTCCCTCCATTAAGTTTACTTTAGAAGTGGAACAAGACAAGTCAATCCCATTTTTGGATGTGCGTGTACATAGGGAAAGCCAGGTTTTAAGTTTAGTATCTATCGGAAAACAACAAACAACTTGTCCTACGTACACTTTTACTTGGGACATGACACCCCACTAAAAGGCCATTTTTTCATCAATGTTTCTCCGCGCTCTTAGGATCGCCAGTCCGGAATACATCGATGCCGAATTGGAAAAAATCAACGGTATTGGAAGTGATCTGTGTTACCCATCTGCGTTATGGAATCTTGTCTCAACAAGGCAAAACGAACTTTCTATCGTGTCAATAATAACACTCGTACTTTGTCAAAAAATTTTAGTACTTCCATTTTTCCGGGCTTTTTAGGCATTGCTAATCTACTTAAACTTTTGGATATTAATGTAGTATTTTCATATAACAATATGTGAAAAATATCATAGTAAAAAATAGCCCTACCAATAATTCAGGCATTATCTATAAAATTGGGTGTAAACAATGTGATTCCTTTTACATAGGTCAGACGGGAAAGGATTTGAACACACGTATAAAACAGCATCAATATTCCGTCAGAACAGGACAGTTCCAGTGCTCTTTTTGTCCATTTGTCAGAGTTATCCCACTGTATTGATTGGATATAATGCTTCAGTTTTATTTCATTCGAGCAACATTGTCAATAGAAATATTCTTGAGTCTGCCATTATTCAACTTTCAAATAACTTCAACATAAGCAAAGGTCTTTTTCAACTCGATCCTGTTGTTTTGAATTCCTTCAAAAAATCTAGATAAAAAGGGTAGGACACTTAATCTTTGGTAAACTTGTAAGCTACTTTATTAACTTTTAATCTTCAATTTATTTTTATATATATCGAAACTTGACTCTAAAAGGCAAAGTGTTAAACCCAGGCGTATCTCCAGTATAAATTTGTATTATTTTATAATTCATTTGATCTTGTGCTAAAAATCGATATGCCTCTTTGTTAATCCTCTAATCCTTAATTTTTAAGTTTTATTTTTACTTCTCCGTTTATTGCATATATATACTGTATATATATATGTACCTATATATATGTGTATGTGTGTTAGATATGTATGTGTATATATATATATATAAATATGTATATATGTTTGTGTGTATGTATGTTATTTATTTATATTTTTTTTTTCTCTTTCTGTAACCTATATATAGGCCGTAACCTATTATGTATTTCAGTGTTCCTGAGGATGTCATTAGACGAAAGCGCTTGAGCACCGTTTTGTGTTTCCTTTCCTTCGTGGTTTTATTCATCATAAATATTTTTCACGTGTTACTTTCGTGAAATAATTTTCATATATATATATTATATATATATATATATATTATATACTGCAACATAACCCATAAAGTCAGATGTCTTTCGAGGCATAATTTAATAGGTTTGAGACCTAAACTTTCTATCAATCCTGTTCATCGAAACCAAGATTCATTCTAAGGTATATTTTTATTAATTTAGGAACACAAATACTTTGTAAACTTGTGGTACTATATAAGTTTAACGGTATGATCTTTCTTGAAGGGAAGGCCAGTGTTTTGTCCCTTCCTCTGAAATTAACCTAGTCGAGGAGACAAATTTTTTTGAGCTCTCCATCTCGCATACTAAGGTACACTTTGTTCATCCAAGACCAAGTGTCCACATTGACGTGTAATATTCCTTTTTATTTTCGGAGACTGGTTAAATAATTTTAATCCTCCAACGGTAAAACTATGCTCCTCCTTCAAGGTTAATTAAGAATATTCCTCGTCCAGCTTTCACTTTGGGTATACTGCGCATTCTTTTTTTATGCAGGAAGTAGGAGCCAAGGGCGAATGCCCGCAAGAGCGTCCCTCCCCTAATAGAAGAAGAAGAGAGCCAAAATCAAGGTACAGGTTCTCGAGATGCCTGGATACTGCGTTTGAAAGATGGATTGAGGAAAAGTGTTCAAGAGTTGACCAGTTGAGTAGATGAAAGATTAAAAATACCGATTAACTCTTGCTTCAGATAGTTGGACGAAAAAAGAATGAGAATGTGTTGAAAATCTGGTGCTGCGTGCTCTCCTTAAAGGAGGAGGTATACAGTTAGAGAGTTCAGAAAAGCAGTGTTCGTTATAATAGCGATACTGTAGTAAAGAGAGAGTGAAGCAACATTGCGGCGAAGAGAGAGGGATTGAAGACATTCAGTAATAAGCGGGGAATTGACGAGACGAAAAGCCTTTGATTGCATTCAGTCAAGTAGAGCTGTGTGAATTGAGCCACCCCGACACATGAGAAGAGTACTCCAAATTTAGGGTTGCCAGACGTCCCGCATTTGATACAAAAATCCCGCTTCCCGCTTTGTATTCAGAATGTCCCACAAAAAATATTTTTTAAGCAAATTTTTTCGGATGAATTGATTTAGGATTTTCTAGAATTATGTAGGATCCTGTAGAATTCTGTAGAGTAATGTTGAACGTTCTAGAACATCCTAGAAATTACATAATGCTTATAAAATGTTGTGACTTGACTTTCACGGAATTTCAGTTATACTTGAAGTCAGAAGATGGAACTAAAATTTTGAAGAAGATTAAAAGTTCAGAAAAATATTGACATATGTCATAATATTAAAATTATCATAGCATATTAAATATCGCTTTACTAATTATATTATTTACGATATTTCAATATTATGTATAATAATTTTAATATTATTCACGATGTTTAATTGTTAAGCATTATTTTAATAAAAATTTTCTAATTTTGTTTGTGTAAGAGTTGAAGAAATCTAGTTTAATTTGAAAAAAATTTGGTCTTTAAAAAAAAAACCTCAGGGAAAACATTTTGTCCCGCATGGGCATTTGAAAAATCTGGCAACCTTGTACAGGCTGTACTCCATACAGCGGCGGACAAGACCCCTGTAGTACAGACAGTGGCGGTCCTAGCTTACATGACGCCCTGGGCGAACCTCACCTTCAGCGCCCCCCCCCCCCTGTTCGCCAACACACACACATTCGAATCCCCCCAAAATAAAGGACAGACATAACTCTTTCACAAAATAACTTTTTATTGGACTAATTGTTGGAACTTCAGAACCAAAACAAAGACTCAAATTTCTGAATTTTACAAATCCTTCATCACGTAAATAGAATAACTCACTTAAGAGAATGTAATTATGATACTATGAACAGGAAAAATACAAATTAAATTGCACAACTGCCATAAATAAACTAGAGAATCAAATTTCTAAATTGTACAAATGCTCTATCACATAAATAGAATAAGACACTTAAGAGAGGGTAATTATTATGCTACACTTTGAACAAGAAACAAAATAAATTGCACCACAGCACAACTGCCATCTAAAGCCTGACTCTTCTTACCTTCCTTGATGCAAAGTCATGAATTAAATCATCATATGAAATCTGCTCAGCAATTGTATGATTTATACTGATGATGGCCAGACCGGTAAGGCGTTCCTGTGACATAGTTGACCTCAGGTAGGATTTGATGAGCTTCAGCTTTGAAAAGCTCCTCTCTGCTTCAGCAACAGTGACTGGAAGAGTAAGACCAATTCTGAGAGCAGTCCACAAATTTGGATATATTTCAGAGAGCTCCCTTTCATGGATAAATGTCAGCAGTTCAAGCAAGGATATGGTCTTTGATGGCAAGTCAGGCAAGTTCTTCAGCTCCTGTGCAAGCTCTCTGCCATCCAAGTCAGATTGTCCCTTAAAGTGTAGTGTAGTACTAAGGTTCACACATTGTTCTGTCAGCTCCTCAAATGTGAGATTTTGGAAATGTGTCAGCACTCCAAACTTCTCTCCCACAATTTCCAACGTGGAAAATCTTTCCTGAATGGCTGATGTTGCAGCATCAACCACTGCATTGAAAAATGTCACCTCCAGCTTCTTCAAAGCATCAATCAAGGGCTCATCAGATGCTTCATAGGAGAAGTGCCGCTTTGTGGACCTCAGCCGTTTTTGTTTTAACACAGCCTCCACATTCATTTGTTCACAGATATCTGTGGCTGCCATTTGTGCAGCCACAAAACCTGTTGCCCTGTAATTGCGGAGACCTCTCTCTGTTTTTTTTAGGAGATTTACTGCAACATCAACGTGCATGCTAGGAGACTGCATCTGCTTGCTCAATGCTGAATTTGGCACAACAGGTCATGCCACACCACTGAACAAATGGCGAAGCGGTATGACCCAACCTCCTCTGACAGAGATTGAGCCTCGACCTTTATTACAGAGTCTTTGGTGTGGTCCCTCACCTCGATCAGTGCATCTCTCACTGCAGCTGCCTGATATCTCAGGGGCTCCACACTCTTGATCTTGCTTTCCCACCTTGTATCAGACCACATCTTCAATGTGATGTTCACATGTTTTTTTTTCAAAATGGCCCATCGTTGTGTGGAGGCTGAAAACAAGTTGTAAAGCTTCTGCAAGATGCCAAAGTAACTTGTGGCATCAATAGATCCCTTAGCAGCATCGGCCACAAGCAAATTCAGAGAATGAGCCCCACATGGAACAAACAGAGCTCTGGGATTAATTTCTAGGAGCCTGGATTGAACACCCTTGTTTTTTCCCCTCATGTTGGCCCCGTTGTCGTATGATTGTCCTCTACAGTCCATGAAAGGAACTTTTAGCTCCTCCAGTCTCTTCAGAATCAGAGATGCCAAATGTTGACCAGTGGACTCCTCTGCCTCCAAAAACCCCATGAAATGTTCCTTTATATGGGGCTTCCCCTCCAGTGACACAACCCGAATCACAACTGACAACTGTTCAGTGTGGCTGATATCTGGAGTGCAATCTAGAATTATTGAAAAAAACTTTGATTGTTTGATGTCGCTCACCATTGCTGAAATGGTCTTGCTGCTCGACAAATCAATGAGTTCGTTTTGTATGTGGTGGCCGAGGTAGCTGGTGTGACTGGAGGTCCCTTTTTGGACACGGTTAATGTGCTCTTGCATTATAGGATCAAATTGTGCCATCAGTTCAACTTCTTTCAGAAAATTGCCATTTGATGGTGAGAACAATTTTTCTGTATGTCCCCTTAGTGCCAAATTCCTAACTGCCAGAGAATGCACAATAGCAGTGAGACGTGTCAGCACCGCTCTCCATCTCAACTTCTCAGCCTCCAGAAGTGCCATCTCCTGCTTGTCAATGGTCTCCCCCTTTCTCATCCTCACTGCCAGTTCTTTCCAGATTTTCATAGAATTTAGGTGTTCTGAACTGTTGTCATGTGATGTGAGCAATGAGCTTGCATGCTTCCAGTCCGAGAGTCCCAAACTTGTTAAATTTATTTTCCTCTTGGAAAATAATGTACAACAGAAACAGAAAAGGCTGTTGTTTTTTAAGGAATAGACCAACCAACTTCTGGTTATATTTTCCCCACTAACCAATGACTTCCTGAAGTATTGATGGTGGAAACTTCTTCCGTCACTGTCGTTTCTAGGGAATACAAAGTCAGATGGTACTTGACTTGGTCCCCTGGAAACCAGTTGTGTCCGAATTCTCTGTCAGAACTGAAGGCCAGTTAGCAGGGTCGGTGGACAGAGACTCATCCTCAGGAGGCGATTCTGCTCCAGGCATTTCTAATAGAAAGAACAAGAGCATTACTCATTAGTATACACACCTAAGTTAGATAACACATTATTCACAGCACTTTGTTATGGTGGTGGTGTTATGGAATTATGGTGGTGAAACACCACACATACCCAGTAACCCAGACCCAGTGATAATAACATTATAATTTATAACTGTTTGCAAAATGCTTTGCAGGGATGCACACACATACACATACACACACACACTCACAGACATATGTGCACACAAACTCACCTGAAGAGTCCTGCCGGGGAGAAGTAGAAGCAAATGGGTCTTCATCCTCAGGATCAGACTGCATTTGTGGAGACATATGTGAGGCTGAGGAGGTAGATGGCTCCTCAGCCTCAATAATGGCAGAAGTAGACGGCTTCTCATCCTGGCTAGTGGCAGAGGGTGTTCCAAAATATTTCAAAAGTGCCCCTGCAAATAGTAAAATAGAACATAACAGACCAATGCATGAATAGGCTAGTACAATTAATTTAACATGTTATTAAGCACAATTTATTAAACTTTTAGAATAGGAAACAAATGAATAATACAACCTCCTTGGTTAATGGCTAATTATATACATAATAGTACACTTCAAATGACTCAGAAAGCTATATCACAAAATAGCAGTGAAGAGTAGATGACATAGCTCTATACCTTTATCTTTTGCTCGTTTCTCCTCTTCTTCTTTCCTCTTTTTTCTAAACTGAGCACCTGATAGCTTTGACCTCTTCTTATCCATTTGCGGTTATTTGACAGACCTTAGTGGCTTAGTGTGAAGATTCGTTCTGTAATAAATAATATACATTTCACTATTTAACCAAACCCAGAAAAATAACATTACATATGTTAAAGTATGGGCCTTTATTCCCAATAATATTAATCTGGAAGCATTTTGCATTGTTTAGGTCTTTTATGGGAAGGTTTATGGAAAATGCAATAGATGGTTTTTTATTAATAAAAATATATTATTGATCTTTTATTATTTATTTTATTTTATTTTTTATTTATTTATTTCTTTATTTATTTATTCTTATTTTTTATTTTTATTTTTTTTTGCAGGCGCTCTGCCGCCCCTCCACAAATGCCGCCCTGTGCGGCTGCCCATATTGCCCATATGAGGAACCGCCATTGAGTACAGAGAGACTAACTGAGTTAGGTTGAAGAAACTGTGAAGGCGGTACAGCATACCTAACCTCTCAGAAGTTGTTTTGGAAGAAGAGTATACGTGATGTTTCCCTTCCTATTTTCCAATGTTGCCTATTTGAAAGGAATACTGTACTGAACAATTTCCTAGCCACAATCAGTGAATTCAAAGAACTAAATTACGTCACTGAACCATTAATTGCTTCTGTTGGAACTGCAAAATTAGGAATTTATTAATAATATAAAATATAGTAAAGTTTTTAACATATTTGGAAATCATAAGTAGGATTTAATAGTTACCATATAAATACTCATAGTCCTTAAATGAATTTAGAGAAACAAGTACTGTACATGACTTTTGGCACGAATGTTGGGATTGCAGAATTAGGGGTTTATCAATAAACAAAAAAATAATAAAATCCATAATAAGGGATCATCTGAAGATCAGGGCCGCCAGCCTTCTTTAATTAGCTTTATAAAGCTAAGTAACGAACACATCACGACCTAACCTAACCAATCGTCATGAGATTCCAGTTGACCTAACGATTGGTTAGGTTAGGTCGTGATATTTTCGTTAGTTAGCCTTATAAGGCTAACTAGAGAAGGCTGGGGGCCCTGATCTTCAGGTGATCCATACTAAGTATTATAAATTTTATTATTTATTTTATTAACATAAATTAAGTTTAATAGTTAAATTCTAAAAATTTCGTATGGGCTTAAAATCAATCACAAAAAGGGCTACGTGACGATTGGCATGTAAACATCTGAACAAGTTCTGTTTTGTAAATAGAACATATTGTGTTGAACGAATGATGTATGGAAAAATAATTCATGTGATATCACCTTTTATTCGTCCAATCATTTCATTAAAAACGAATTTGTTATTAAATAGTACCAAATATATATAATGAGAGGATATATACGGTTAAATAGGCCAGATAAGTTAATTAAATAACATAAAATAGTTAGGAATTAGTAAGATTTTTAGAATAGAGCGTTTTAAAGTTTTGTGTAGTTCCAGGTTGATGAGGAAAAAGGTCTCAAAATATTCTTATCAAATGAAATCACTAATGGGAAACTGCGAACAGGACGGAGGAAAGAGAGCGCAGAAAAAACCCCTGAAGATAGTCAGAGAGAGCAGAGTCGTGACCGTCCCTAAGTCCCTCCGTGAAAATGTGATAGTCTTTAAACAGAGGACAAAGAGTAGAGTCAGTAGCGTACATAAGGGGGGGCATAGGCCCCCATTGTAAAAATTACACAGGCCTGCGATGGTTTGTTGTCCGAAATAGTTTATCACTTATATAGTAATTTTTGCACGCTGATTCGAAAAATATATTCATTTTTCGCCATCACGTACAGATTTTTCACAAAATGTCATATTTCATATTACATATGTAAATAATTTTCATTAAAATTGACTCAATCAAATTTTGATTAAAAACTACTGCCTATAAATGCTTCCAGATCAGAAGTGACATCATAGCGTCTTCAATCGAGAAACGCACCGCTAGTATATAAGTGATTGACAAGCCACAAATGAGTCAGTCTGTCTAGTGCGCGCGAAGTTATAGTTCTTTATTATTCAAAGTGCGCGGTGACTATATTTCTCTTTTGAAATTTGTTTATTTGTCGCTGTGTGGGTGTGTAAATAGCCCAAACATTTTCTGTTATATTTGTGGAAAATTTATTGTGAAAAAAAGGCGAGATATTACAGACTTCGTCAAGAAAGCATACTATGCGTACTTCGGAATGAAACTTGGGGATCAAGACAAATCATGGGCTCCACATAAAGTTTGCAGTGTTTGTGTTGAACAACTTAGACTGTGGAGTAAGGGTGAAAAGGATTCTTTACCTTTTGGGATTCCAATGGTCTGGCGTGAGCCTAGAAATCACAGCAATGACTGCTATTTTTGTTCATGTAACGTGCAAGGCTGCAATACTAAAAATAAAAAGGAAATTTCTTATCCAAACTTTCAGTCTGCTATAAGACCTGTTGCTCATGGACCTGGTATACCTGTACCTACTAAACCAAATACTCTTGATATAACTTCATCTGATTCAGTGTCTGATGACGATGGAAATGATATTGATTGTTTTCAAACCGAAACATCTGGTGAACCCCAATTGTTTACACAAAGTGAACTTAATGATTTGGTAAGAGATTTGTGTCTCCTGAAGGATTCTTCAGAAGTTTTGAGATCCAGACTTCGTGCAAAGAACTTGCTTTCTCCCGGGACGTCATTTTACTGGTACAGAAATCGAGAAAAAGAATTCATCCAATATTTTTCTCAACAAAATTCACTGGTATATTACAACAATGTTTCGGAACTAATACTTAAGCTAGGCGCTGCAGTCTGTGACCGAAATGAGTGGGCACTTTTTATCGATTCCTCCAAAAGAAGTCTAAAAGGCGTCCTCCTTCACAACGGTAACTCGTATGAATCCGTTCCTGTGGCTTATTCGGTTCATTTGAAGGAAACGTACGAAAATCTTGAGCTTCATACAAAGAACACGGTTGGCTACTTTGTGGAGACTTAAAAGTGATTTGTATGTTGTTAGGTCAACAACCAGGTTATACGAAGTTTCCATGTTTTTGTGTGAATGGGATAGCCGAGCAAGAACTCAGCACTGGATAAAAGAGGAATGGCCACGCAGAGTCAACCTGACACCTGGTTCTAAAAATATTCAACGAGAAAGTTTGGTTGACACGAAGAAAATCCTTTTACCTCCGCTTCACATAAAATTGGGCTTGCTGAAGCAATTTGTTAAGGCCTTGGACGAAAATGGAGATTGTTTTAAGTATCCGTGTGGTAAATTTCCAACTCTTTCGGAAGCAAAATTGAAAGAAGGAATCTTCGTTGGTCCCCAGATTAGAAAACTGACTTTGGATGAACACTTTGAAAGAACAATGAACAACCTTGAAAAAGAAGCGTGGATTGCTTTTAAGGATATCAGCAAATTTTGGGGAACAACAAGGACCCAAATTACCAAAACATTATGAACAACATGCTAAATAAGTTGAAAGAGTTAGGTTGTAATATGAGTTTAAAATTACATTTCTTACATTCACACTTGGATTACTTCCCTGAGAATCTCAGAGCACTCAGCGAAGAACAAGGAGAACGGTTTCAAAAAGACATCAAAGAAATGGAGAAGAGATATCAGGGAAGGTGGGACATCAGCATGATGGCTGATTACTGCAGGATGTTGAAACGGGATACTTCAGAATTATTACATAAAAGAAAAGGAACAGCACGTACATTCGAGACTAAAAGGCAGGGCCGGATTAACCAATAGGCTGAAGTAGGCTATAGCCTACCAGGACACTTTTTCGGAACACATCCTGCACATGCCAGCAAAAAAAACGAAAAGGTGTTTGAATCACCTTTTCGGACGTTTTTTATTCACAATGGGCAATCCCTTCCCCTTTTATGAAATTCTGGCTTATCCATGTCAGTAAATACACAGACACACCAACGTACGCTTATACAAATTAACAATGTCGATAATTTCTGTTTTTCTGTTTCAGATTTGTTATAATGTCTAATGTCCCAGGGTCGGTTGGCCGCGCTTTCTCTCATTTGCATTGAATGGGAACTGCTTCGGCAAGTAGACTTCAACTCTCTCATCGATGACTTCGCCATTGCCAAAGCGAAGACGGATATTGCAGTATAACTGCACTTTTTGTTTTGTTTTGCCTCTTTCCTAGTCATTATGTTTTACATAATCTTTTGAACCAAAGTATATCCAAAGGTTTTGTCTCACATGTGCAGACTACAGTAGTAAATTTGTTCGTTTCATTGTCTTTTCTTGAACAATAACTATGTTGTGAACAAGTGTTGTAGCTGCCAATACTGAGTGTACATACCATAGGTTATTTTGTAGAATTAGCAAGCCTGAGTGTCTAGGCAGATGTTAGCGTGAGCCTAGACATGACAGGCCACTTTTACGATTAGCCTACCAGGCCTACTAGGGCTTAATCCGGCCTGCTAAAAGGCATAGATCTCGCAAGAAAACTCAGGACAAATAAAGATGAATATGTAATTGACGTTAATAGTCTTCGTTCTTTATAAAGTTGTTAGCATTTGTAATTAGTATAACAAAGCGAAATAGGTACCTAATGTAAATTGAAATAAATTATATTTATTCATGTTGTTGTTTTTTCCCTTCCAGTTTGCAGAAAATCCTTACGTGATAGAAAAAATGGACACCTTATTCGAAATGAGCGTAGTTGAATTATATAAAATCAGTTATTAGTAAGAAAATAACTCCTACAAAGTTTTCATTCGCAGACCTGTGTTATTACTTATTACTACTCTCATTAAGATATTTGAAAAAGAAATTTTCAAAAATCGATAACTTTGCAACATTTACCACAAAAATCTTGGTCATATGGAATTTCAGTTATTTCATGGTTACCAGGACATGTTATTAACTCAAAACTCAAAATAAATTTTGGCTGACTTAGGAACGTTTATACGTACGATTAACTTGTGCAAATTTAATTCTTTGCCCATAACTTGGAAATAAAATGCAACTGAAGCCTTCCAAGATGTAATTAATTTTGATTCCAAATCAATGATCATCAATTTTGACCTCACACACACACACACACACACATATATATATATATATATATAATATATATAGTGTGTGCCCCCCCCCCCCCCCCTTTAAGAAATGCTGTGTACGCCCCTGAGTGGAGTGTATTAATCCATCCGTTCCGGGATCTGAACGGGAATTTCAGTAAGTTCAGTTTAAACATAAGATCGTTAAAATTTTGTTCTTGTTACTATTTAAGTGAGTTATATATATATATATGGGCTACGTCCAGTGATGGGCAGTATCTAGATACATGTATCGCCGATACGTATCGATCGATACTTTTGTATCGGTATCGGTATCGCTTTAGCTACTTGACAAAAGTATCGATTTATCGTATCGCTAAGGTCAATTTTCTTAAATGTATCGAAAAAAATCGATACTTCGATACATCGATACATTAATAAGAATTTTTTAATATTTAAATAGATGTTATAATATGACACTACTGAGTTATATTTATGAATATACATAAATAATAATATTATTAAATATTTATTTAATGACAGTACTACTCTACTGGTCACGTCACACAGTACGGCGCAACGTTTAAACACGTTTGTACTTGTGTTATTGAGATTAATTAACCATAATATAGAAACGCTCATAATATAGAAACGCTCATATAATATAGAAACGCTCATTGGTGTTGCAACACTATTGGCCACGCCCACTCGGTGTTGAGTTTAAACAGGTTCATACTTGTAACGCAGCGATTCCTCTTGGTCCCCCGAGGCATTTCTTATCAATCAGTCACTCATTACGTCACGCCGAGTAGTTGTGCGATAATGAGTGAAGATATTAATAGTAAGAATAACGCGTCAGGGAGTGAGCCACAAAAGGAGCAACCTGGTGAAAATGACGCGACAGAAAATCATTTCCATAAAATTAAAGATAATATCTCATATCTACATATTAAATGAATAATTATAAAAATGTACCGGCGATACATGTATCGGCGATGCATGTATCGGTATTGCTTAAGACATCTAGAAAGTATCGGCGTATCGGTATCGCCTAAGACGTTCTTCATGTATCGATGTATCGGTATCGCTTTAGCGATTTTCATGTATCGATGCCCATCACTGGCTACGTCGTGGCCAATATCGTAACACCGCTTCTCGGAGATCAGCGAAGTTAAGCGACATTGGGTCTGGGTAGTAGTTGAATGGGAGACCGTTTTCCGCGCCCAGATTTAGCGACCCGTGGTTCGGATCCCTCGTGAAGCTGTAGGTCCCCTCCGTCATATGACCTTAGATGTTGCGAAGGAGGTTAAACAACCCCAATTAAAAAAAAATATATATATATATGTTAACGTGTGCGAAGAATAACTACGCCTTTGGTGAGGAGCAAACATAATAGTTTGGATAATTTCGTTGCATTAGTAGTAAATTACCGTTGGTGCTCCAGTTAGTCCAGTAACACCAAAACAGTGCTAAGGTTAAGAATAGTGGACAAATTTTTTGTTTTAAAAAATAAATATTAAATTTTCGTTTCGCGACTGCTTGCTTTCCATAGCGTCTCACATCGTCAAGTCGCCATTTTGAATTTAATTTTTATAGCGAAGTAATTATGGATTGTACCGGCTGTAATTTTTCAACTAAATCCGAAACACGTGAGGAATTAGGTATGTAAAATTTATGAGAGGAGTTAGGTTAGGTTAGGTTTTTTCCATCTGTATATCGCTAGAAATGTCGTAAGCTTTATTTTGATATATAAAACATCAAAAAATTTGTACTCGAAAGGAGGAGATCATCAAACGAAAAATTACATATATTTGGGCAGTTAATTATAGTAGCCGAAATCCATATTGGGCTACAAATATATCGGCCAACAGAGCAAACAACCACATGTGTTTTTTTGTAAGTTAGGTTAGATTTATTTGGATCCCATTATGGATTTCGGCTAATATAATTAACCGCCCAAATATCTAAATAACTAAGTAGGCCTTACCAAGTTGCGACTGAGAACGCATATCCACCACATTTAAATCTGTTTACAATAAGGTTCATTTTTCAATGAATTATAGTGGCAAAATAGCCTCTGTTTACAACCGGTGTTCTATACGCTACACTAATTAGTCCCATGTTTAACTGTTACACTGGTCAACAACAATTTTGTCACAAGGGTTTTGATGGGTGTTCTAAGTGTACTTTTTCATGCTGAATCTAAATATGAAACTGATTTTTTCTATCAGGCTTAGTTTACTTGTGACGCTATGTTCATTTTTTCCTCATTTAGCATGATCACCGGATAAAAAAATAATAACATATTATATATAATTAACTATATAACAATATTATAATATAAAACATTATAAAAATAATAAATATAATAATATATTATATTAATTAATATAACTATAATAAAATATATTAATATTAATATATATGTTGTATTTTTTTCTGTAAAATTAGTACAATTTATTCCTTTGGGGAAAAGTTCTGATAATGCTGGCAGGATAAATTTGGTCGGAGCAGCAGACTGTGCAGGTTGAAACATGTTTGTACCTGTTCAGACATGAGCCTAGTTTCTGTGTGTAGAGCAGCTCCAAGTCAGTCTGCTTGTAAATGTCACAGTGTTAACAGCTAGTGTCTGTTGCTTCTTGTTAATTTTACACCAGTGTTGTATTCATATAGATGTTCGTAATGCCGCGGAACTGTCTGAATCATCCTAATTCCTTTTGTTATGTATGTGGTGATCTAACTTTAAAATCCCAGAAACGTAACTTTACACCATTAGTAAAAAAATGCTATGAACTTTATTTCGGATGTAAAGTAGGCGATCAGGACAAGAGTTGGGCCCCTCACATTTGTTGTGTGACATGTGTAAGACTACTTACAGGATGGCTAAACGGTTCACGTCACATGCCATTTGCTATTCCACTGATTTGGAGGGAACCCAAAGATCACACAACAGACTGCTATTTGCCTGGTAAATACAAAGGGGATCACTTCAAAAACAAAGAGCCTTATGAAATACCCTAATCTACCGTCTGCAATGAGACCAGTTCCCCACAGTGCTCAACTTCCAGTACCAAATCCTCCTGAACATGTAAGTTTAAGTGATGAGGAATCAAACGTAGCTGTAGCATATCACGAGGAAAAAGATGAAGACATTTCTGATCCAACATTCCAGGCTACCTGTTCCTCCAATGAACCACATTTACTGTCACAAGGAGATCTAAATGACCTAGTTCGTGATTTGAAATTATCTAAGAAGCAGGCTGAACTTTTAGGTTCAAGATTAAAGTGTTGGAATCTACTGCAACGTGACACTAAAGTTTGTTTTTTTCCGCAGCCGCCATGATGAATTCAAAGAATGGTTCTCCCATGAAGATGGACTTGTGTTTTGTAAAGATGTTAATTCAGTCATGGGGGCTCTTGGTCATGAACATAACGTGGATGAGTGGCGATTGTTCATTGACTCCTCAAAAGTCAGCTTGAAAGCAGTCCTTCTTCACAACGGAAATAAATTTCCTTCTGTACCTATTGCACATGCTGCAAACATGAAAGAGTCATACGACAACATGAAGTTGCTTTTAGAAAAGTTTCAGTATCAGAAATCTAAGTGGAATATCTGTGGAGATCTGAAAGGTCATTGCACTTTGCTAGGGTTTGCAGCTAGGTTACACCAAGTACTGTTGTTTTTTATGTGAGTGGACAGTAGGACAAGCAAAACCACTACGTTAAGAAGGATTGGCCAAAACGCACCTCACTTGTTCCAGGCAAGAAAAATGTTGTGAATAGTTCCTTGTTGACCCTGAGAAAGTGTACCTTCCTTTTGCATATCAAGCTTGGACTTATGAAAAATTTGTTAAAGCGAAAACAGGATTCACATACTTGAGAAATAAGTTTCCCCGGATCAGTGATGCAAGATTAAAGAGGCATTTTTGTAGGCCCTCAGATCAGAGAATTGTTAAGAGATGAGATTTGAAGGAGAGTTGAATGAGGTTGAGAAAGCTGCGTGGCAGAGTTTCAAAAGTGTCTGCACAAATTTTTGGGGAAATCACAGGCCGAAAACTATCCTGAAATAGTAGGAGATCTTCTTAAGTCTTACCAAGCAATGGGGTGCAATATGTCATTAAAGGTTCATTTCTTGGACTCTCACTTGGACTTTTTTCCGGAAAACCTGGGTGCGTAAGCGACGAACATGGTGAGCGTTTTCATCAGGATATTTCTGCCATGGAAAACCGTTACCAGGCAAATGGAGCCCCGGTATGCTGGCTGACTATTGCTGGACTCTTAAGAGAGACATGCCTGAGGCAAAGCACAGCAGAAAATCAAAACAAGCTACTTTTTACACTACAGGTATGTCTTTTCGATCATATTTTAATAAGTATGTAACTATATGGTTTTTAAAAATTAAATTGCATGTCACACAAAAAACCAGACCTGATAGAGAAATTTTACAAACTTATTTGGATTCAGCACAGAAATACTATAAGAATAAGGTATTTTCATTCTTGGGACACGAAAAAATGTTTTTTTTGTTGCCCAGTGTTATTTATAGATTTATTTACAACTTCAATTTAATAAAAATCACTTGTGGATCTTTTCCGTTCTACCCCAGCAACAATTTCTAGTGTAGTTTTACTTGCTGAATTCAATAATATATATATTTTATTTTGGAGAAAGTATTCGTGCTTTAATTAGTTATGGTTATAATTATTGATTTTTTTCTCTCTTTTGTAGATGTTTTATGGATGATAAATGGAATTTCATAAACATAGTTAAGGAAATAACGTTCTACCCCCAGCCTTCTTTAGTTAACCTTATAAGGCTAACTAACGAAAATATCACGACCTAACCTAACCAATCATCAAGGGCGTACAGTTGATTTAGTTAAACAAAGGAACAAGAGACATTGGGGAACATCTAGAAATATGATAGATTCTTATTTATGTGAATTTCTGTGGAGGAGAAGACAAAAAGGAAAGGACATTTTTATTGAAATCTTAAATGCAATCTCTACTTTTAAATAAAATAAACGGACTATAACTCTTTTGTTATTAATTTCTCCAAAATAGGATATATATTATTGAATTCAGTAAGTAAAACTACGTAGAAAATAATATATAATTTCATTTTTTTGCTGGGGTAGAACGGAAAAGAGCCTCACTTATTCATGGCATGAAAGGCTATTTGGAATTTATTGATTTTTTCACTAAAACAAAAAAAATTTCCACTCTTATTAACTTTTACTCCAAAACAGTGTCACACTTCCACGTATGCTGCTGATAGTCCAAAATCATTGGTGACGCTACCCAATTTTTTAAATTGTAAAATATTCGCATAAAGTGCTTCTTAGCATTTCGCAGAGAGGCCTTGTATCTATAGACCTATTCGGGACAACCATTCAGTGGTAGCATGCTAGTGCATACTTGCCAACCCTACCAATTTGAAGGCTATACTGCAAACACAAATAATATCAAACCTTTTATGCTCAGAATGCACTAGAGTGCATCATTTAAGGATAGATTCTCAAAAATTTCACGGGGGGGGGGCATGTTCCCGGATCCCCTGGCATTGATTACAAATCCTACAGCTTATGCTGGTGAATTGAGCGGTAGCCACGACAGTTCCCGTAGGTTTCTCTGGTTGGAAGGCCATTGTACAGCATGCATCCACAGTGGAGTCCTAAGGTAAGCTCTTGTTGTTTTTTCAAGGAATAGAAACAAGTGTACATTTAATAATATAATCCTAAATTATCCAGTTAAGTGATTTAAAAAAATAATAGGCCTAAATTATTGATCTAAATTGGTAAATATTGAGGTTTTCGAAGAATTAATAAAAGTTAGAAAATTTCACACCAAAAACTACTGTAATATTTACACGAGTAGGGTGAAGTAATTTTATGTAGGCCCAGTATAGGAAGTAAATAATAAAAATGAGGAAAATAAATTTACACATCTATTTTGGTGTAAATAAGAACAATATTGGATCACTAACATATTGCTTCCCAGGAACCTCTCTTTAACATATTGCTTCCCAGGATATCACTTTAACATATTGCTTCCCAGTGTATATCACTTTAACATATTGCTTCCCAATATTTAGGATAAGGAGTACGATAAAAAATGTTCGCTTTAATAAAGTAAAGGCATAAAAAGTAAATCATAGCATATTAAAATATTAGATTGAAAGTAAATATATTAGAATTGTTGCGCTATATGGTCAGACAAAGTAAAAATGGATTTCGGAAGAATCGGTCACGCCACATCATTTGCCACAAGTACGAGTTGAGTAGCTCCTTTTTGCATCCTTTTATTTTCTGTATATATTTAATGTAGGTTAACTGAATGCCCGGATAGGTCAACTGAATGCCCGGTTAGGTCAACTGTACGGCCTTGACGATTGGTTAGGTTAAGTTGTGATATTTTCATTAAAACTAACGAAAATATCACGACTTAACCTAACCAGTCATCAAGGGCGTACAGTTGACCTAACCGGGCGTACAGTTGACCTAACCGGGCATTCAGTTAACCTACATTAAATATATAAAGAATGCCGGGTTAGGGCATTTATAGCTTTGTTTACGGTCGGTGGGTTGCTCCTAGATTACCAACCTCTTTCTAACCAACCAACCTTTCTCTTTTTAACATATTGCTTCCCAGTGTTAATCACTTTAACATATTGCTTCCCAGTGTTAATCACTTTAACATATTGCTTCCCAGGAGGGATCACTTTAACATATTGCTTCCCGAATGCTTTGGGAAGCAATATGTAATAATTTCGTTGTGCAAGTCCAGGACACGTACGAAAGGATTGCCGGGCTAGGTTAGGTAATGCACGCAATAATAATTACGATAATAATACGCGCCCTGCTCGAACACAAAACAGAGAAGTGCACCAAGGGAATTCGAAGGAACTTCGAACCCTTTTATGACACCAGAGGTACTATATAACCTCGGAATAATTATGATAAACTCGAACACAATCCAAACAACTAGTAAGCCACGTTAGCCAACCAAACGAATTGTCCTCTTGTGAGAACCTCGTACTCGAAGTAAAACTGCGCATAAATGACAAATTGTACTAATGGTTATCAGTTCAGAGAGTTCGATTGGTCTAATTAAGTCCGATTTAGCCAACCATTTGATGTCAAAATTTAACTTTAAACATAAACTAGTGCTTGAGGGGGAGCCTATTGAAATTTATGGCAGTTTAATGTTAAAAATTAAAATGGGAAAGGGTAATTTATTTCACAGATTTACTGTAGCGGATGTAGATTCACTTCCGGGTAGTTTTTAATTGGAACTGAGTTCCTAAATCGAGTAAATTCTGGTATTTGTTTCATGAAAATGGAGGCTAACTAATAATTAGTGTATGTAAATATCACTTTTGTAGTGTAACTGAGAGTAATTTTAATTCATTCATAGGAAATAATGACCATATAAAATAATATAGTTTTAAGGTAAAATTGATTAACAAAATGTTTATTCCGGCGAGTAGTGGTGCAATTCATCTTGGGAAAACTAACATGACTAATTTTACCAATACGATTTTATTTTTGTAAATAATTAAAGTACGATAGACAAGTTAGGATTAAGGATTGCTACTGCTATCGTGAGATCCGATAAGGGCCTAGTTCCCATCCCAGTGGTAAATTGTTTAAATAAAAACGTATTTTTAACCAATAGCGATAAAATTGGAGAGTTGCAACCCGTGGTAGACGAGGCCGAGAACGAACCCGATTCCGAACAAGGGCTTTCGAGGAACGAATTTCAAAGTTAGACTTGTCACCTTTAGAAACCGATCATCGGGACAAATTAGTGGAACTTCTACATGAAAAAACGAGAGCGTTTATCTTTGCGGGATCACCCGATAGCCTAATGAAAAATGTGGCGCACCAAATTGTTATCGATGATCAACTCCCGATTAGAACCACATAGTGGAGACGAACTACCACAGTCAATGAGGCGACGCAATCGAGGAACAAGTTAAAAATCATGTTAGACCAAGACGTTATTGAACCTTGCAAAATTCCTTGGCAGAGTCCTGTGTTAACAAACCCGACGGTAGTTCGCGCTTTTGTGTTGATAAGCGCAATTTAAATAAAATAACACGGAACGAGCAGTTCCCAATTCTCTGTATCGATGAGACCCTCGATGAATTAAGGGGTACTGCATTCTTTACTACTTTAGATGCCAAACAGGGTTATTGGCAAATTATGATTGACGGAAAAGGTCGCATTAATGACCACTTGGTACGTATCTTCCCTCCCGTATGCCATTCGGACTAACATCAGCTCCACTTTGTTTTCAACGTGCTGTTAACGACATGTTGATTGGAGCATTGGGAAAGTATACTTTGACATACATTCCAAAACTTTTGAAGAACACCTGGACCACGTGATGAAAATACTCTGTTTAGTTGGGGAAGCGACATTAAAGCTGAGGTTACAAAATGCAAATTTACTAAACCAATGATTAAGTATTATAGGCTCTGAAGTTGACGCACAGGGACCTTGATAAAGTTTCCGCGATCGACGCATTTCCGGTTCCGACTAAGATCAGAGAAATTAGACAGTTCTTAGGAATGGTAGGCTATTACAGGCGTTTCATAGAGAATTTCTCCCTGGTAGCTGCCCCTTTGACGAACCTTGCTCGTAACTGTACTAAATTTAACTCTACGAAAGAACAAACCGCTTTTGACAAACTTAGGATCCAATTTTAATTTATCCCATTTTCAGAAACCATTCTCGATTCATACGGATGCTTCTAATTTTGCAATTAATACAGACTGTTGATGGAGTAGAAAACCCGTTTCATATTTTTTTTTGGAAGTTACACGGGGCCCAGGTGAATTATACAATAACTGAGAAACTGAGAAAGAGGCCTATGCCATCACTGAATCCAACAAACACTTGTCGCATTATGTATATGGACGTCATTTCACCATAGTGTCCGATCATGTCACACTCCGTTATATCTTCCAATACCGAAATAACGTCCCTCAAATTACAAGATGGGCTCTACTTTGTCAGAATATTTTGACATTCGGTACAAATCAGGGAAGGAACATCGCGTTCCTGACCTCTTGTCGCGAAACTATATGCTATAGATGTAAAACCTTGCGTGCAGACAACGTCTATGCTACGTACGAAAAATTATGTCAGAAGTTTACTTGTACTTCACGTGTATACAACGTCATTATGCAACGTTGTATCAACATTGCAATACAACGTTTTGAGTTTTACGTTGTGACTACGTCAGTACAACGTCAGTTTCTGACATGACCAAGATTCAACCAGGATACAACGTTGTATTTACGTAGTGTGTTTGCTGGGAAGTGATCGTGGGTCGGAAAACGTACCAAGCACTTTCCAGGAAGTATAAATATTTGCAAATAAAATCCTCGCTGACAACAGCCTATCACCCGGAATCCAACGGGATAACTGAACGATTTAATTGGAGTATAAGGAGGAACTCTTTCTCTCTGAAAGAGACCCCCACTCATGGACCTACAACTAAGGTACATCACTCTGTCCTTGAACACTTCGTACCAACGGTCAGTCAAGGACATTCCGTATTACATGTTTCACGGACGTGATTATAATCTATCGTATTCCGATCTGCTCCAGAGCTGGGTTCTGGATTGTTCCAGTGGAGATAATTTTTTGGCAGAAGCACAAACGCGATTGAACCATGCTTTCCAAGAGAGACAGAAACATTCCGATGAGGCTCTCGGAGAAACTGAGAGGTATTACAATAGACGTCAAGCATACTTCAGAGGCTTTGGAAGGCGATGCGGTTCTTTTGCGAAAGACTAAAACTGGACCAAATATGAGAAAGTTGAACGTCCGCTGGAAGGGACTCATCGAGTAACCAGAGTGCTGAGTCCTCAGGACGTACAAATCAGACCGTCCACCAAAACCGACTAAAGAAGGCAGTTACTAAGGGAGACTTTCCGGTAATTGAGGGCCTCCTCTGGTGGTGGAAGATGAGAACACGGTTGAAGTAGAAACCCCCATCCGACAACGATGTGCAAGAATATCCGTCATGCTACAATTGGCTACCCGACAGACCACTAGCAGGTGGAAACCGAGACGAAGAAATGGAACAACCAAGAGCGCCAGAACTCCAATACGCTTTGCGTTCGCGAAGTCCAGTACCTGACGAAGAATGGGTTCAAAGTAAAATTTTAGGGAGAAGAAAGCAGTGCTAAGAAAAAGGATGTTATCGAAGCAACGCTTGAATAATAGTTTATTAGTATTGTTTTGTTATTGGTCGAAAGTAATATTACAGGTGGACAATTGGTTATATGAATTTTATGGGGAAACACACACTAATACATAAAATCAGTTATGTTCCTTACCATCCAGGGGTGTGCTGCCAATTTCTTAACAACCGGTTCTGATACAGATAGGAGTGTAAATCGGCGAGCGCCAATGGCGCAAGTCATTAAGCTAGGGGGTCTGGGGTGAGTGGTACCCAGCGGGGTCCGGGGCGGAGCCTCGGAAGCCAACGCATTTTAGCTTTTCCAAACAGCATTTTGTAACATTTTGGCAGAAATTATTTAACATACGTATTCTTTATACTCACTAATGACATAATTATCTAAAAATAAACTCATTTTTCATAAAAAATAAATAAATATTGAAACGACCACTGCTTGTGATACTACTTATATTTTTCTATAAAATCCTGAAAAAATGAAAAAACATTTAGATATAAATTTACCTTCTCAATCATGCTGTCTCATTCAAGAAGTTTCCACATAGCCAGTTCGTTCTGCGATGGTTGAGTATCAGTTTTCTCACGAACTCTAGAGTCTTGACATATGGCACAGCATCCCAGTCTGCTACAGGCTTTCCTAGTATTTTTATTGTCATCAGACTGGAAATACAGGGTGTCCATAAATGTTTACCTTGAAAACAGTATGCTCTCGTGTTTTAATGACGAATCTTACATTCGTTTTCTTTTTACAGGTGATCTCGTACACGCATAGAGTTTCTGTGCTGGTGTGTTTCGTCTACCGCATTCGCCGCTAGGAGCGCTGTAGTAGCTGTTCAGTTAAGATGGCGTCTGTGACAGAGAAGGCACAATGTGTTGTGTGGCTTGCAGAAACCAAATCTCCTGTCAGTGTTCAGCGAAGGTTCAGAACAAAGTATGGAAAAAATCCATCTGATGTGAAGTTAATTAAGTCGTGGATGAAAAAATTCTTGGAAACTGGAAATGTGGAAAAGGGAAAGAACAGTGGTAGACCATCAGTTTCCGATGGGACGGTGGAAAACATTCAAACTGCTTTCACACGGTCACCAAGGAAATCGGTGAGACAAGCTTCATGCCAACTAAAGATACCGAAGTCTACGGTGCACAAGGTGTTACACAAACGTTTGAAGTTACACGCCTACAAGGCGTGAAACTCTCGACGCAACATTTCCAAATCGATGGATTGGCAGGGACGGGCCAATCCCATGGCCCCAAAGATCACCAGACATTACCCCGCTGGATTTCTTTCTCTGGGGTCATGTTAAAGATTTGGTTTATGTAACAGTTGTTCCAGATATCAGGACATTGCGAGAACGCATTACGGATGCAATTGCAACAGTTAACCCACAAATGTTGGAAAATGTGTGGCGTGAGTGTGAATACCGTTTAGACATTTTACGTGCCACTAGGGGTGCACATGTGAAAGCTTATTAACTTCATTAACTATGTATCAAAACTTGTATGTTTATCTACTTATGATTAAAACTGTGTTTGAATACGAGTGTTTATTTAAAAGTTATAGCATGCTTTAATCAGGGTAATCATTTATGGACACCATATATGATTAACAGATAGTTTGCTTCTTTCCGCTTTCGCAATATCGTTCATAACAATAAAGCCTCGTTCTGCTTCCGCGCTGCTAATAGCAATTGTGCTCATTATTTAGCTTTAGCAATGGTAGGTGGAAGAGGAATATTCTTTGATTCCACATTTGAATCAACAAAATCCCGAAAGTCATTGATGTCAATTTCAAATTTTATGAATTCATTCAACTGCCTTATCTTTTTTTCACCTTCCAGCTATGGTGATAAGCTTTCAGCATATTTCCAAGATGGTTCCAGTAAATCAAAAAGTGCTAGGAGGTCCTCACAGTGAAACTGACTTTGAGTAACTTGCTTCAAATTGAAATGACTTGTAGATAAAAGCCTAGCTGTCATTTTGTCAACTACACTCTGAATCAGCTGATTTCTAGGCAGTCCTGCAGTATTTGAACTGATACTTTGGCTGGGCTACGTCGTAGCCAATGTCGTAACACCGCTTCCCATTGATCAGCGAAGTTAAGCGACATTGGGTCTGGGTAATAGTTGGATGGGAGACCGTCCGCTGCGTCCAGACTATGTAGCGACCCGTGGTTCGGATCCCACGTAAAGCTGTAGGTCCCCTCTGTCATATGACCTTAGATGTTGCGAAGGAGGTTAAACAAAACCACTAATTAATAATTAATGATACTTTGGCTGTCTTGAAACTGAATGTGTTTAAACGCTTCAGACTGGACTAACTGCTCAACTTCTGTTTCATGGCACCCCAAATTTTCTTTAAGAGCTGATAGTGCTCTTATTGTACGTCTTACAAGTTTATCTGCTTTCTGAAATGTTGTAGAACGTGCTTGGAAAGCATTAGATAACAAGGCAATTTCCTCCACAATATCAATGATCAAAGCTGTCATGCAAAAACTTTGGGTTACTCATTTTCTTTTGCCATTCCAACCAGATTTGAATTTCTATAAAAATGGGAATATAAAGCTGGATACGCTCTCCAGACTGCTTTAGCTGCTCTCACACTACAGGCTGCCCAGCAGCGAGGACCCAGAACACACCCCATTTTGATAATTTCTATCCCTAAATCTTTTGCAATTTCATTTTGCTCTGCTTGGTTTTTGTTTGACTGATGATAGATGGAATAAATTTTGTCCAAGAATATTTTGTAATGATTCACTTGATTTATATCATTCGCAGAATCATCCAGCGCTAGCTGTAAGCGATGATTTAAACAATGCCAGATTATGATATTTGGAAATAATTCTGTCATTTTTGCTGCTACTCCTGAGTGCCTTCCCAGCATTGTACTGGCACCATCTGAACAAAAAGCTATGAGATTTTTGGACAAGTATTCTTTGTCAAACCCATAGTTTTTTAAATATTCAATTAAAGTTTCAAATATGCTGCTTGCAGTCGTAGATGAAAGTTCCTTCAAATAAAAAAAATGGTTAATGGCTCATCTGCAGATTGCACTTCACAGCGTAAATAAATGACTAACACACTTTTCTTAGCTATTGTTGATGCTTCATCAATGATTATGCATACTTTAGCTTCTTCCTTGACTATGTTGGAAAACAATGTTTTTATTCATTTGAGCTGCTGTGTTCATATATTCTAGTTGCCGAAAACCGAGAATGGAGACAATTGCCAACGTCCACTCCATTTTTCTTTTGGAGTTCGAGTGCATCATCAATGTCAAACATAGGCTTATTTCTCTTTACTAAACTGTAAGCCACATTAAAAATATTAACAGTGGTATCTAGAGCTTTACTGTTCATTGTGTCAGTTACTGATGGCAGTACATTTTTTTGGGCTTCTTCTAATATCTTTGTGACCTTTAAATGAGCAGCTGATAATGAATGTTCTTTTATTTTCTTTCTTAGAGATGCCTGCTGAGTTTCTTTTGTTGTTCCACCTGCAACTGCCGAACAGTTTTTCCATTGCGACTCGCAATGTGTGTGTGTGTGTGTGTGTGTGTGTGTGTGTATGTGTGAGAACCATTATTCCTGCCGTATAGCCTACTCTTCTTGCCTGCCGTTGTTCTGTTTCGACAGACTTTGCTATACATAAATTGTGAGCTGTTTATTATACATATAAATATACATGTGTATATTTATGTACACATACATACATACATAAATATACACGCTAACAAGATCCCGAATTCTCATGTTTAGACTATCCCCCAGCCACTGGGGGTGCAAAACCAGCCACTGGGGGTGCAAGCCAGCACAACTCAGTGCCGGTCCCAAGCCCGGATAAATGGTGAGGGTTGACGTCAGGAAGGGCATCCGGCCGTGAAAGATTTTGCCAAAACCAAGAATGATGAGCCAAATTCATATAGCCTCGGAAAATGCCAGGGCGTACCCCGTATGCGACGCGCAGGGCCTCGCCTGACCCCCGCGAGAAATGGACGAGGGCTGCCGAGTCGAGGACGGGCTCGGGTAAAGAAGCTAGTCCGAGTGGTTAGAGTTGGGACGTTGAATGTAGGCTCTATGACTGGGAGAGGAAGGGAGGTGGCGGATTTGATGGAGAGACGGTGTGTGGGAGTATTGTGTGTGCAGGAGACGAGGTGGAGAGGAAATAAAGCAAGGGAGCTGGGAGGGGGATATAAGTTGCTTTATAGTGGAACGAATGAACAGGGTAGAAACGGTGTTGGTATAATGCTGTCAGAAGTGCTGAAGGATAGCCTGGTGAGTGTGAGTAGAAGGAGCGATAGAGTTATGAGTGTTAAGCTGGGCCTTGACGAGATGACGGTGAACATCGTGAGTGCGTATGCCCCCCAAGCTGGCTGTGAAGGTGTAGAAAAGGAAGTGTTTTGGAATCAGTTGGATCAAGAACTTGGTGCGATACCAGAGGGGAAAAAGTGATCTTGGGTGGAGACCTGAATGGCCATGTGGGAAGAAGTAGAGGGTGATTGAGAGGGTGCATGGTGGTTGGGGCGTGGGAGAGAGAAATGAAGAAGGGGAAAGGGTGGTGGATTTCGCGATGGCGTTTGATCTAGCGATAGTCAACACCTTCTTCCAGAAAAAGATAACCAGTTTGTGACCTATAGGAGCGGAGGAAGAGAAAGCCAGATAGACTTTCTAATGTGCAGGAGATCCCATTTGGAAGAAGTTAAGAACTGCAAAGTCATAAACGGGAAAGCGTGGCGGTGCAACATAGAATCCTGGTGATGGATTGGTCGTTTAAGAGTGGTAGGAAAAAGGCAAGAACAGGTGACACCTAGGATAAAGTGGTGGGGACTGAAGAAAGAAGACCAGAAAAGGAAATTTGAGGAGAAGGTTTTGGAAGAAGTAAGGTCGTTGGAGAGTGTACAAGAATGGTGGGAGGAGAACAGCCGGGTGATATTGAGAGTTGGTGAGGAAGTACTGGGCAAAACATCAGGTAGAAGACCCCCTGAAGATAAAGAGACGTGGTGGTGGAATGAAGAGGTTCAGGAGGTGATTAAAAGGAAGAAAGATGCTAAAAAGAAGTGGGACACATCTGGTAGACAAGAGGATAGAGAAAGCTATAGGCAGGCGAAAAAGGAGGCGAAGAAGGGAGTGGCAAGAGCCAAGGCGCAGGCGATGGATGAAGTATATAAAGAGTTGGAGACACCGGCGGAGAGAGAAAGATCCTTAGAATAGCGAAGGCTAGGGATAAGGCGAGTAAAGATTTTACTCAAATTAAACAGGTAAAGGATGGGCAGGGAGTGGTCTTAAAGGATCAGGATAAAATCATGGATAGATGGAAGAGTTATTTTGAACATCTGTTAAATGAGGAAAACCCAAGGGTTATTTTTGAAGATGGTGTCCCAAATCAAGGGTTAACTTCAGGAGTGAGTAGGGAGGAGGTGAAGGTGGCGTTGAAAGGAATGAAGAAGGGGAAGGCATTGGGACCGGATGGGATACCAGTGGAGGCGTGGAATTGTTTGGGAGATGAGGGCATAGATCTATTGTGGGATCTGATGCAGAAGATATATGAACAAGAGGAAATGCCGGAGGAGTGGGGGATAGTACACTCGTACCTATCTACAAAGAGAAGGGGGACATCCAGGATTGTGGAAATTATAGGGGAATAAAGCTTATGTCACACACGATGAAGGTTTGGGAAAGGATTATAGAGAAAAGGTTAAGAGAAGAGACAACCGTGGGGGAAGAGCAGTTGGGTTTTATGCCAGGTAGGGGAACAACTGATGCGATTTTTGCACTGAGGCAGTTGATGGAGAAACACCGGGAGCGACAAAAGGGACTGCACATGGTTTTCATCGACCTAGAGAAAGCATATGATAGAGTGCCACGCCAGGAGGTTTGGAGGTGTATGAGAGAGAAAGGTGTGCCGGAGAAGTACGTTAGGTTGGTGCAAAGTATGTATGAAGGAGCAAGGACCCAGGTTAGGAGTAGTGTAGGTGTAACGGAATGATTCCCCGTGAGGGTTGGTCTACATCAGGGATCTTCTTTGAGCCCGTACCTTTTTGTTTTGATTATGGATGTGTTGGCCCAGGGGATAAAAGATCAATCCCCTTGGTGTATGCTCTTTGCAGACGATATTGTTCTGTGCAGCAACCGGAGAAGTAGTAGAAAGAAATTGGAGGAATGGAGGAGGGCTTTTGAAGACAGAGGGTTGAAAATCAGCAGAAAGAAAACGGAGTACCTGAGGTTCTACGAAAATCAAGACTCAGAAATTAGTTTAGAGGGAGCGAGGTTAAAGAGAGTAAGTAAGTTTACGTACTTGGGATCGACAGTGGCTGAGGACGATGAGCTGGACACAGAATAAACACAGAGTGCAATCTGGTTGGAAAAATTGGAAGAAAGTTTCAGGGGTGTTGTGTGACCGAAGAATAGGTGCAAGGGTTAAGGGAAGAGTGTATAAGACTGTGGTAAGACCGGCTATGATGTATGGGGCTGAGTCTTGGGCTATAAAGAAAGATCATGAGAAAAGACTAGATGTAACGGAGATGAGAATGCTGAGATGGATGTGCGGAGTGACAAGGTTGGATAGAGTAAGGAATGAAAGGATAAGGGCACAACAAAGGTTGGAGAAATCTCGAGGAAGATACAAGAAAGTAGACTGAAATGGTATGGACATGTGATGAGAGGGGACGAAGATTATGTGGGTAAGAGAACGATGAATATGGAGGTGTATGGCAGGAGAAAGAGAGGCAGACCGAAGCGAAGGTGGATGGAGAAGGTGAGGGACGATTTGAGGGAGAAGGGTTTGTCGGAGGAAGAAGCCCAGGACCGGGCTGTGTGGAGGAGGCTGGTCAGAAACGCCGACCCCGCATAGAGGCGGGAACGGGCGAAGAGAAAGAAGAAGACTATCCTTAGCACCGATTGACTTGTGTGCGTGCATCTCTCTCTCTCCCTCTGCATTTGCTTGTCCCTTATATAGCAGTATGATATTATGATGTGTGTGTGCTAAAATACATACATGCAAATAATCGTACCTACACATTCGTACATAATTACACACGCTGGTAAAGTCTCTGATCTAATGTTTACATGTCCTAGTCCGGCTGACTCGACCACGTGTTTCAGTTCCAGCCAGCAAGCCAGCTTTGCTTATTACACAGTTGTTCGCAACAATCCGACCAAGTGCGAAGATCAACACATCAAATTCCTAATTTTATAACTGCAGAAGTCTTTCCATCAGGTTTGAAGTTCGAATACTTGAAACAGCGGGTAATGCATCTTACAGACTTGATATTTTGATTGATTTTAAACCATTTTAATATTTAAATATCACATTTAAAAATAGGTTAATTATAAAAAAATTGATGAGAGAAAAGAATATTTTGATGAGAGTAAAATCTGTAAAAACCTTTGAAATAAAGACAAAATGGCAATATTTTACCCACTGCTATACTGTATAGTAAATCATTTTAACGACATTCCCACCAACGTACAATACGCAACAAGCAAAATATCACACACCAAAACCGTAAAGCCGCGCGTGTATAAAAAGAGAAGTAATAAATTATATTGAAGTATTAAAATATTTTAGGTACTTTCCTTTCCTGTTATCCCGGACCCCAAACTTTTCGCTAGATTCGTACACCACTTGCCAGATTGCCAAATTTCATTGCCATTTTTTTTTTTTTTGAGTGTTAAGTAACTAACCTAACCTAACCTAACCAGGGGTTGGGTTAGGTTAGGTTAGTTACTTAACATTTAAAAAAAATAAATTTGGCAAGTGCCGTCCGAATCTGGCAAAAAGTCTGGGATCCGGGATAACAGGAACGTACCAAATTTTATAAATATTAGGAAAAATAAATGTACTTTGATATTCTATATGTTATTTTATTAGTTACCTATTTATATCCTTATATTAGTGTACTCCAACTCAATACCTGGCGTCGGAATATAGTAGGTTTTGCAAGCATTATCGTAGAAGCCGTACATGCACTGAAAACCGCTATAGTTGGCATTGACTTATCTTCGTCACCGTCGGTTTCGTACGATATACCAGTGATATCCTACTATAATTTCTAAAAATCGACTATAACCCTACAGCTTACGATAATTGTTGACTGGGTAGAAACTATTCAGTAGGCTTTTGAAAAAATATGCCTTGTGGCCCTGACACGCGGAGGATAAGACTAAAATATATGATATTTTATCATTCTAAAATAGAAAATAGGATGATTGTCACTACGCAAATATCGTTTTTGAAATGTAGCGAATCTGATGAGTTGAGTGCAGCAGAGTTGATAAAATTTCCGTATTATATATTTTAATCCATTATTTTAAACGTTACAGAAATGTCACACATGTCCATCTAGGGTTAAATTTAGTAATGCACAAGTTTAATAATACACAAAATAATTTTTAAAAATACACAAAAAAAATTTAAGAAGGCTGTGAGGGGCCAAAGGTTAATAAGAGGGAAGGGCCTATATATTACGATATATTGTACATAATTCATAAAATCTTCAAACATATTTAACAACTAGCAAAAATCAAAGCTATGTACATTAAAAAAACAACAACATAAAAAACAACATATAATTCGAATAGAGAATGATTTCTTTCTTCTTGGCTTTAAACTGTGATATGAAACAAAACATCCCCCTTTTTTTCGACATATTGAATGATCATTACACTAGGCCCAAATTCCCAACGTCTTGAAAACAATTTCGGAAATAGATTAACCCTTTGAAGTCAATCATAGAAAAATGGATGAAAATCATACCTACATATTGACAATAATACACGATCAGATGTAATGACGTATAAAAAAACTCTTAACAAAAACTAAAAAACTCTTATTTTCCACCTCTGAAGATATAATTATGTAGTTATAGGCCCAATATGATACAACTTAACCAACCTTGTGTCAAAGATTTAGGGTTTATGATATAAAAATTAGGGCCTAAGGTTACAGCTTTATTAGCCTTATGGTTAATCCGGCCTTGGTCATATGGTTAGGAAATGTAACCCATGATTTCTTCGAATATGTACTTGCTGTTTAATACTTACTCTCCCAATTCTTACTACATATACACGCGTCTTACACACTACATAATCTTTTCCTAATTCTAAAAAAGGCATGAACTTCAAGAACCTTGGAGTTCCCTAGGGAGGGGACCATAAATGTCTCCACTTCTGGTTTCCCTGCTGCTGATACCAGGAACGCAGACCCGGGTTGCGGGGCTGGATCTGCTACCGCCCATTCGAGATGTTCAGGGCCTCTGCCTGATTCACTTTTCTTAAACTTCTGCAACATTCGGCCTTTTCTCAAATTTTCAATCTGTTAAAAACCATCTCTCCTCCTTTAAACTCTTTTTCTCTTCTTCACTGAAACTCGGGTGTCTGGGATAAGTTGATAACTGACAGCAACCCCTTTTCTTACCCTGTTACTTTCTCTTGCTCAATTTTACTCCAAATGTGGATGTTGCGTATATGTACGCAATGACCTAACTTGTTCTCATATTCCCTAACTCGAATCTTCCAAATTCTATACTCTCTGGCTGCGGTTTACATGATCTCAAACTAAATACAGTACATCTGTGCTGTTTACCTTTCTCCTAATTCTACTGGCTATTCAAAATTCTTTGACAACCTCGCTTCCAAAATGGAATACATTCTATCCCACTCTCCCTTTGTTGAAATTTGCATTTTAGGAGATTTCAATGTTCGCCATCACCTTTGGCTTTCCTCCCATTTCACTAACATTCCTGGTGAACTAGCTTACAACTTTTCTATCCGAAATTATCAAGAACAGATTGTACAGAACCCTACTCGTATCCCCGATCGCCTTGGAGATAGGCCCAACATTCTGGATTTATTTCTTACTTCTCATCATCCTTCTTACCCTGTCAAACTTTTTTCTCCGTTGGGCTCCTCCTACCACAATCTTAGCTCTGTTTCCTGTCTTATCGCTCTAATTCGGCCTTTGGATCCTCCCAAGAGGAGGCGCCTTTGGCACTTTGGCGCCGCTGATTGAGAGGCCCCGAGGCAGTACTTCCGTGATTTTCCATGGAATGATGACTGCTTCTGTGACCGGGACTCTTCCGAGTATACTGAGCGCATCACGGAAGTGATTTTCTCGGACATGGAGGCGCACATTCCATATTCTATTCCTACTACAAATACTAAAAACCTTGGTTTAAATTTATCTGTTCTAATTCTATCAGCAACAGAGAGGAGTCTTTCTGAAGGTATCGTAGTGATCCAACTCTTGACTCATTCAGCTTATATTTATGCCCGGAATCGTGCAAAATCTGTTCTTCAACCTGCCAAAAAATTCCTTCATCAGACAAATATGTGAAAACCTATCCAATTCTAATTCTTCTCGCTCTTTTCGGCATCAAGCTAAGAACCTCTTCAACAAATTTACTTCCTCTTCTTTCCCTTCTCTTTTTCTATCCGACGGCTCAGTTGCCGTCTCTTCTGTCAAAAGCTGAACTCTTCGCTCAAACTTTCACTTACAATTCAACATTGGACGATTCCGGTGGTGCTCTTCCATCTCCTCCCCCCCTCTGACTTTATTATGTCTGAAATTAGAATCTCTTCTAAAGATGTTTTTCTGCCCTCTCTGTGCTCAACTCTAGGAAGGCGTAGTAGTCCAGGCAATCTAGAGCAAAAATAGCTTCAACCTGGGCAAAATTGCTTCAGAAGCTTTCTAAACTGTTTCCAGCTCAGGAACCATTGCAGAATAACATATCCAAAATCCGACAAAATTGGACCCCGGGAACACCCCCAAAAATGAAATTCAAAATGGCGGACTGGCAGTTTCCTACGAAATACAATAAATTTTAATTTCGCTTTGTAGAGAGAGTTATGACGTTTTTCTTGATCAGTAAAATGTTTTAAAACACATTTTCGTTTCTAAATTAACCTATATGACACTAAAAATTGTATTAGGCGGCTAGTATTAAACTATGACGTCACGTAATGTAAATAAAATATACTGTATGGAGTGTATGTGAGAATGGACATTGCTACATCTTTATAAACTTATATTATATACAACTCTTTAATTCCTACTACCCACTATCAAATCTGCGTATTTGTGCTTGTCATTTTCTTTAAAACTGTTATTATGTACTCCTTTTAAATACTGCAACACAGTTTATTAATTTGTGTTTTCTGTTTCAGACTGACTCGGTGTACGGCTGACTCGGTGTGCGTCCGCCTTCAAGAATGCAGACCCCTGAAGAATTGTGCGTGATTTGTAAGGAGAAATTGGACAGCGGACAGGAAGTGGTTCACATCTCGCAAAAAGGAGCAGATGGTATAAATGCATCCAGCCGCAGCCGTGGAAGCGATGTTGTTGCAACAGCTGGAATAAGTGTTCACGTTGTATGTAGGAAAAGGTTTACGGATAAAAAGACCATTGAAATAAAGAAGCGACAGACCGCAGCCGAGGCAATACCAAGGAAAAGTGCTCGTTTTCATGAATACGCATTTTCCAGTGCTACTCACTGTTTGTTTTGTGATACCTTTGTGGATTTTTTTCCAAACACAAACCAAAATCAGAGCATGTCAAAATAAGAACTACAGAGTTCTCCGAAACCATAAAAAGGTGCTGTGAAAGCCGCTGCGATGAATGGTCGTTTAATGTAAAAGGCCGTCTGGAGTATTATCTTCGTGATCTTCCTGCTGCAGATTGTGTCTACCATCACACCTGCAGCGTAAATTTTCGAAGTGGAAAAAACATTCCTCGCGCATACTCCTCCGACGATCATGATTCGAAGAAAGGGAGACCAACTAATGAAGAGCAACACCAAGCATTCCTTCAGACCTGTGCTTACCTGGAAGAGAATGATGATGAACAACTGTTGATTGGAGACCTAATTTCCAAAATGGAGGAATATCTTCAAGGAAGTCAGAGCTCTGTCTACGAACGCAGGCACATGAAGAGAAAGCTTTTAGAACGTTACGGAGACAAGATCATAATATCAGGTGAAAGTGGGAAGGCAGATGTAGTAACACTACGAGAGACAGCTAATGAAATTCTTATAGATTATCACAAAAAGTCGAAAGAATGTGATATAGATATAGAGCTACAGAAGATTTACCTAGTAGAAGCTGCTGCAAAAATAATCAGAAGTGATATCAAGTCTGTCGACTCGCCTAGAAAAGATGTGTATCCATCTCCAAATGACATCACTGCAGAAAGTGCTCTTGATTACATTCCCAACAGTCTGAAATTGCTATTATCAAAAGCATTTGCGGGACAGGATGCTTCAAGAAAAATAGGTGCAATTGGGCAGAGCATTATGCAAGCAACCCGTCCTAGAGGATTACTATGTCCACTACAGATCGGTTTGTCGGTTCAGCTACACCACAACTTTAGGTCAAGGTACCTTATTGACGTTCTCCATCAGCTGGGTTACTGTTCGTCGTATGCAGAAGTAACAAGATTCGAAAGAAACGCGGCGCTGGCAAGTGGGTCTGGCTCTTTTACTGTTGATGAAAACACTGCAGTCCTTCTAGCAGCAGATAACGTCGATCATGATGTCTGCACTTTGGATGGGAAGAATACCTTTCATGGAATGGGTATGATTGCCGCAATAACTCCGAAGATCAAGATCCACCCTTCTATTCACAGGCGTAATGTTGGTGACAATGACATTAAGAAGATTGCAACCGTTGACATTAGGGAATATAGACACGCGAGAAGCATGTTGAGGGACATCTCATTCCGCGAACTTCCAGTACCCACTGCCACCATAAGTCGACTTAGTCTTCTCTGGCAGATATCTTCAGCAGAAAGATCAGGTCCAAGTTGGTCCGGAACAATGCAGGCAATTCACGGTGGATCAAGTGTCTCACATCCAGGTGTGGCGTCGATCACGTTCCTTCCCATCATAGATATGTCGCCAACTGACATGACCTGCATATTTTCGACATTACTATATTTGAGCAAGATAGCACGCGATCAAAAAGTCCCATGCATTATTACCTTTGATCAGCCTTTGTTCTGGAAAGCTTCCCAAATCATCAATGAACAGAGAGACCTGCAGGACATTGTTTTAATGCTGGGATCATTTCACACTCTGATGAATCTTTTGGGAGCAGTCGGTACTCTTATGAATGGTTCAGGATTGTCTGAAGTACTTCAAGAAATATACGGACCAAATGCCGTGCAACACATGATGTCTGGAAAAGCTGTTTCAAGAGCGATACGTGGTCATATGATAGTAGATGCAGCTCTTAGTACCTTACTAGTCGCAGACGTTTTCCCTCGTATGAGATGGAACTCCTCATGACCTCCATAGGAAGCTTGTGATCTGCTCGACGATGTTATGACCGCCAAACAATCAGTTGAGATGTGGAATCTTCGAATGCATTGTCTCAGATTGCTACCACTTTGGATGCGAAGAAAACTGACCTACAATCTACTTCGCAAACAAGTCAACTCTGGTTGAATATCAGCGAATGATCACATTGCACGTTCCTTGATAACAGCAGACAGAACCGGCTCGTGGGATTTGCACTTGCAAGCTATGCTGGAGACCATCCCATAATTGCAGCAGCCGGACATCACAATTACCTGAAATCGATATACCTGTACCTGCAGAAAATGTTAAGTTTGCCTTCTGAAAACCAGCCGATAACAAAATGTTCCAGGAAGGTAAGTTTGTGGTAAGAAGAAGCGACAGATTATGGGCCGGACTCGGCACAGACCTGGTGATAGAACAAGTACTAATGCGTTCCCTGAAAAGCAGAGGCGGACTGACACACGGAAGTGGATTTACAGACATCCAAAGGACAACGTGGCTCTTTTCTATGCCTTTGTGTTCCACTTATAACTTAGCAATGCAGGAATACACCAGAGTTTGTTGGAAAGTAGTGAACAGCACAAGGAAATGAGGGAAGTAGACAAATCAGGGACAGTAATGACATGAAGAAAGTACTTGAACGTCTGGAATCCTTATCCCCATTCCATTCTACCTCGGGTCTCTGCAACATTGTAACAGGGCTAACTGCTGATCCTGGAGTTAACGTTCATCAATTGCATTCAATCGGTACGAACATTGTCGTAAAAATGATTGGGAAACAAGCCTTTACATATTCTGCCAAAAGATCTGACAAAGTGAAAACACTAGGATCTGCTTCTGCCGTTGTGATCACTGATGCTTCAGATATAGAAGTAGATCCTGCACTACTGTTTCAGAGAATGATGACTGTTGCCACTGGCGGAGACATGAATCTTGAAGATGTCATGTGTTACGAACTGTGTGCATATCCTCCTGCATTGTTCGAATCACGAAGTATCTTGAGGAAACCCGATAAGTCTCAGCTAGCTCATGCAATAATCAAATACACTGACACTTTACGCATGGAAGAAGTTCAAGAAATTCAGTGCACAGACCAGTACGTATTGGATGGTGGATCTCTACTACATCGTGTTTCCTGCGTCAAGATGAAACATATGACAGCATCGCCACTCATATGCCGATTTCACTCTGAAAACATATGGAAAAGCAATCATTGTTTTTGATGGCTACAGCAGCTCTCCTACGATCAAGGACATGACCCACAGAAGACGCAGCACCAAGACAAGCAGAAATGTGAATCTCAGTCCAAGCATGAAGTTTGTTGGCCAGAAGGAACACTTCTTGGCTAATGAAAACAACAACAAGCAAGCATTTATTTCCCTCGTAGGTGAGATGTTGAAGAAGCACGGGTGTACTGTTCACAACGCAGATGGGGATGCTGATGTGGACATCGTTCGTGCAGCAGTTTCCTCATCAGAAAATGCAACTACAACAGTAATAGGGGAAGACCACCGACTTGCTGATTCTCCTTCTGTACCATGCCAAGGACAGTGGTTTCAAGTTGTACTATCGCAGCGATATAAGACGGGGACCATCTTCTAATCCTGTGTATGATATTCTCAGCATTCAATCATTGTTAGGCAATGACATCTGCAAGTATCTCCTGTTTGTGCATGCTTTCACGGGCTGTGATAGCACATCCAGAATTTTTTCGATCGGTAAAGCCAAAGCATTCGACACACTGATGAAGGTGGCTGAACTCCGTTCAGTTGCAAATACATTCTGTTCTGATTGTGCCAACACTCTGACATTGAAGCCGCTGGAAGAAAGGCAATGCTTCTGTTGTATGGCTGCAAAACACTTGAATCCACTAACGCACTACGTCATCGAATGTTAGTTGAAAAGGTAGCTACAGCTAAATCTTTGTTACACCGAACGTTTGCCACTACCGATGCGTCCACAAAGTACCACAGCTTTCGCACATACTTTCAAATACTAATCTGGAAGTCTACAGAAGAGAAGATCGATGCAGAACAGTGGGGTTGGTATGTAAAGAATAATTCCTACTACCCTACAGCCTGCGACAAGCCACCAGCTCCAAATTATCTACTCAACATGATCCGCTGCTCCTGCAAGACGAAATGTGCTACTTCAAGATGTGGATGCAAGCGTAATGGAATGCCCTGTTCAGCCGCTTGTGGCGAGTGCCAAATCAGTGGTTGCGATAACAACCCAAGTACCGGTAATCTATCCGATGATAGTGATGAAGAGGATTAATTTCTGTATGTTTGTGACCAGGTATCACTTCTTCTGTAATGAACATAACTTGAAACTGGGAAAAAAAATAATTGTTGTATTATTGATTATAAAAATCTGTAAAAAGCTATATAACATTATATTTGCGTAATAACTGGTTGTATTGTATATTGTTGAATTATTTAAAACATTACAACTGAAAGAAAAAGCATCAAATGTATCTCTATAAATAAAAGCGTAAATTATATATATATTTTTTTTCGTAGGAAACATCCAGTCCGCCATTTTGAATTTCATTTTTGGGGGTGTTCCCGGGGTCCAATTTTGTCGGATTTTGGATATGTTATTCGGCAATGGTTCCTGAGCTGGAAACAGTTTAGAAAGCTTCTGAAGCAATTTTGCCCAGGTCTAACTACAAATTGCCTGGACTATAGGGTCTTGATGGTGTTCCTCCTGTTGTTCTTAAGAACGGTGCTTCAGTGCTGACACCCTGCCAAGGCAAACTCTTTCGTCTTTGTCTCTCATCTAGTACTTTTCCTTCTTCCTGGAAGTTCGCTTTCATTCAGCAGGCAAAACTGTTTAATCAACTGTCCAAACACCTAAGGAACACGAATGGTGTTGCAGTGGACATCTTCAAAAGAAGATTAGACGCCTGGCTCAGAACAATCCCCGATGAGCCGGGCGTACCTGGCTATGTGAGGTGGAGAGTACAAGAAACCAACTCACTACTTCATCAGTCCAACTCGAGAGGATGGACGACAAGCTTGACCTTCGTGAAATGAAAAATCATCGCACGGAACTTTTGAAAGGTTGATTCTATAACTAAAATGAAAACGGAACTAGAATAGTATACTATTATAAAAATGAACAATATAACCCGTTTGTAACTTATTTAAAGCATGTGAAAAAGAATTGATACGGTTTTAAGAATTTGAACTATAACCTATAATCTGTTTGTAATACTACAAAGCTAATGAGTGTCTCTAATTATACGAAACCAAATGTACAAGGAAATACCGTACAGCATAAACTTATACAAACGTTATTTCCGGCATCGAAACAACAAAAATTCGATTTAATATTACGACACATCTTAATTCTACGTGTATCAGAATAATCTGGTTTTGTTAATATAATTTAACAATTCACCTAACTACGCAATTTGTTTATATAGACCATTAACTAGTTAAAACCCCCTAATGCGGAAAAGCATTTAGAACGGGCTGAAAACTTTAATTTTAACTTATTTGGAAACCATTTTGAGCAATTTATGGGGTTAAAATTCACTTGTTCGTTCGTACGTTTAAAGGTCTTGCTCGTCGATTGTTTGTATACCCGTTACTTCACGGTCACTGCTTGCTACTTTGTAGGACTATAAAGGTGGTGGAGGAGTGAGTTGCTCTCTTGCGCTCTCCACCGCACATAGCCGCTTCGCTTGGTGGAGGAGCGAGTTGCTCTCTTGCACTCTCCACCGCACATAGCCAGGTACACCCGGCTCATCTGGCATAATATGCGGTGTGTTTAATTTCCTCATTTCTACCATATCTCAAGAGCTGAAATTTCTCGGTGTTAAATGTCATATTGTTGTCTTCTGACCATTTGTATATTTTGTTGGTGTCCCTATTTTTAAACCTAAATTCAATGAAAATCGAATGAGAGTTTTTCATAAATTGTATTAAGGGTGAACTTTTGGAGCGCTAGGTGTTTTAAGTCTTTTTTGTAATTAGCATATCATGGGTGAATAAATATGAATAAATGTTGCGGAAGGATACCGTTGCTTCTGGTAAATAATATTGTAGGTTAGGGCGGAGTGAAAACTCATTTTTCGAATTTTCAAATTGGCTAGTGTGGAAAATGTGTGGAGTAGTGAGGTGGGTGTTCTGTTGTTGGCGTTACTCTGATAGTCTAAACTATATTTCTTATATATTTTGCATTTCTGTATTGTGTTGCCCTAAGTTTGCCATGTACTATTAACTGAAATTAACGTATAATTGATATTAGCTCTTTCTTTTTCAGATTTGTATACTTTCAAAATGTCTCGAGTTTGTGCAAAATCAACCAGGGCCTCAACTGAGTGCCCCATGTTTGGTATGGGGGAAGATTTGTGGCACAGGAATCTTCCTACATACGAAGGAGTTTTTAAATATTACTTGTTTGTAAGAAACGATTTGAAACAGAATACTAATAAAGATCCTTCAATATCTCAAATATTAGAACAAGTTGTTGATAAATTGAAAACAATTGGGAAAGTGCTTCCGTCCCAATTCTGTCAGACAGGCGAATTGAAACAATGTTCAGAAGCTACCACGAAAAGTATCGTGTCATTATGAAGCCATACCAAAGCAGAAAAAATTCTGAAGCTTACAAAGCAAAGATTGATATGTTCAAAAAGAAGCACACACGAAACTTTTTGACATTGCAGCGTGCAAGTGCAAAGTACTAACACAATGTTCTTGTCCCAAAGAAAAAACGGTTCCAAAGGAAGAATGACGTTCCTCTTAGATCAAAGGAGTGAAAGAAAACTTTATTGATAGAGTAGATATTACACTCTCAAGAAAAAAGCATCTACGTTGCTAAGAAAGCAAAAGAAGCTGAGGCTCACCAAAGAATCTTCACAGGAGAAATTGCAGGATACAAATGTTGAATTATCATCATCGACATCAAATAGTGAAAGTGAATCTGGCGAAATATCAGACGATACATTTCCAGAGCCAGTTAGCTCGAAGAGAAAGCTCGAACAACCTGAAGAACAATTATTCAAGAAAAGGAAAACTACAAATCTACCTTCAGTGGCTACTGCTTGTGACAGGACTGCAGTTTCAGATCGAGCTGCAGCATTCATTGTTAGTGCAGTATTGCAAGATATTGGAGAAGTTTCTATTGACAATACATCTGAAGTAGTGGATAGGAGTAAAATCAGAAGAGAAAGACAAAAGAAGAGATCAGAAATTATGAAAGATCAAAATCAGGTCCCAATCAGAGGAATCTATTTTGATGGTCGAAAAGATTCTACACTCTTCCAAGAAAAAAAGAGTCCAAAGTATATCAGAAGAAGGTAACAGAAGAACATATCACTTTAGTGAGAGAACCTCGTTCAGATTATTTGGGCCATTATTCTGTGAATTCTGGATCAGCTGAAGAAATATGTAAAGTAATGTTTGAGTATATTGGAAATAATGACATGAACCTGGAAAACCTTGTTGCCATTGGATGCGATGGTGCAGCAGTCAACACTGGAGAAAAGGGAGGCGTTATAAGGCTTATAGAATTGAAGCTGAAGAAGCCAGTTCAACATTTAGTGTGCCAGCTCCATGCCAATGAATTGCCATTACGCCATTTAGTTGCAAAGCTGGATGGAAAAACATCTGGCCCCCGCGGATTCACCGGTCCTATTGGCAGGGAATTAGAGAACTGTGAGAGTCTTCCTATTGTCGAGTTTGAAAGGATTGATGCTGAGGAACCAACTGTAGACTGTGAAGATCTTAGCACCGACCAAAAATATCTAATTGATATTCATCAGGCCATAACAAAGGGATATTGCTCTCCAGATCTTGCTCATCGTAGTCCAGGCAAAATGGCACATTCACGATGGCTGACTACAGCAAATCGTTTGCTTCGTCTATACGTTTCAACTGTAAGTCCATCTGAGAACCTCATGAACATTGCTTCTTTTATAATGAAGGTCTACATCCCAATGTGGTTTTCTATTAAGCAAAGTACGTCTTTTGTCAATGGCTCAAAACATGTTTTCAAAACTATTGAACTAACAAGAACACTGAATGACGAAGTAAAGGATATTGTAAACCCTGTCATACAAAGAAATGCATTTTTTGCAAATCCAGAAAATATTCTAGCATCAATGATTCATGATGACCGCAGCGCCATAAGAGAATTAGCGTGGAGGCGAATAAAGAAAGCAAGGCAAACAAACAAGGAAAAGTTGTGAGGCGTTTCACAGTACCTGTTATTCAATTTGAAGCTACTGATTATACTGATTTAATTAATGGGCAAAAATGCATTGTCACTGAACCACCAATGACAAGACACCTGACAGAAAATGAGATTGAAGAATTTGTAGTGAATACTCTTATTTTAGTTTCAAGATAAATGTTAATTTTACCGTCTTGAATTTCGGAATAGCTATAAATTCATTTTAAATTAGTTACCCATCATAATTCAATTGTAAACCACATTAATACTAATTTTATGTATACTGTATTATTTTATTGTATGTAAACATAATTAATTATATATCACAATTGTCAGTTAATTATTTATATTCAAATAATTATTTTAATCTAATACCATGTCCATTTTGCAAATAAATAATAGAAATCCAAGGGTTATATTTTCCATCCTTGGTACTGTCGCAGTTTCGCCTAACGGACTCAATACGGCTAGTGAGATAATCACTGGTTGGCACTTAACCAGCGGCAGTGCTTATGGCTACATCATCCAGGTTAACCTATACCGGATAGATGCGTTACGGTCCCAAGCCGTAGCTTGCCTAGGTCCGACGACGACGACGAAAACCAACAATTGGTGACCCCGGAGTTGGATTCCCCCCTTTTTACCCGAACGACTAGGACTAGACTGTAACGTCGTTCGTGCCCATCAGTCCCTTCACCCGAGCGACTAGGACCAGACTGTAACGTCGCTCGTGCCCTCTGCTCCTCACCCCTGCCCGTGCGCTCTGTGCCTGCGCTCGTCTCAACCTCCACTCCTTCGTTGGTAACTTGTCGTCTTGCTTGTACGTCAGCAAGCATAGGAGAAGATGCCTGACGACGCTGGTGCCATCTCCCACTTGAGCGTAAAGCTCCCCGTCTTCTGGCCGGGTGATCCATTTATTTGGTTCCACCAAGTGGAATCACAATTCAACTTGGGAAGGATCACCGCTAGCAGGACAAAATACGATCATGTTTTGTCCTCTCTACCAGCTAGCATCATCTCTGAAGTCCGTGACGTCATCGTGTCTACTTCCACGAGTGAGGACCCATACAACGATCTGAAGTCTGCCATCCTGTGCCGCACCACTGTCTCCGAGCGTGAGAAACTACATCAGTTAATCTCAAAAGAAGAACTTGGAGACCGTAAGCCCACTCAAATGCTGAGGGCTATGCAGTGCGCTCTAGGCGAACGCGCACAAACCTTCGATAAGGACATCTTTAGACAGTTGTTCTTGCAGAAACTTCCTCCATCAGCTCAGCGTGTCTTGGCCACTATGGATCCTGCTACTCCAGTTGATAAACTAGCAGAAACTGCCGACAAAGTAGTGGAGATTGACACAGCTCCGGTCAACAACGTGAACACACAATCGGAACTGGAGTTGAAAGTGGAAGAGTTAAGTCAACAACTCAACCACGTTTGTTCTCTGCTACAAAATCAACGGCAAAGAAGCCATTCTCGGTCAAGATTTACGAAGAGGCATCGTTCGAGTTCCGGGAAGATCTGCTTCTACCACTCTAAATTTGGAAAGAAGGCTAGGAAGTGCATCTCCTCTTGCAATTTTTCGTCGGAAAACCCAGCAGCGAGTCCTAATGGCGTCTAGTACTCGCACTGCCAACCTGTTATTCATAAAGGACAGGAACTCTGGTGTCAATTTCTTGGTCGATACCGGAGCGTCAGTCAGTCAGTGTATTCCCTAAAAAATCTGGTCATACGCACTCGGAATCTCCGCCTCTATACGCTGCTAACGGTTCACGCATACCCACGTACGGTACTCAGTCGCGTGAACTAAACTTGGGCCTTCACCGATCCTTCAAGTGGATTTTCATCTGTGCTCAAGTGCAGCATCCCATAATCGGCGCTGACTTCCTCCAGCATTTCAAACTCCTGGTGGATCTTGACAAGCGACGCTTATGCGACCAGGCCACACTGCTTTCTGTTCTTGACAAACAGGTTGCCCTTCCGGACGCCTCGAACTCTGCACTTTCCCTCGTTCCCCCTAATTCCATGTACCAGTGCCTTTTCCAGCGATATCCAGGAATTCTTCAACCGATGCAGATGGGTGATACCATTAAGCACACCATTACCCATCACATTACAACAAAAGGTCCCCCTGTGTTTGCAAAACCCAGACGTCTTGCCCCGGACAAACTGAAAGCTGCCAAATCGGAATTCCAGCTTATGATAGATCTTGGGATAATAAGACCTTCCAAAAGCAGTTGGTCCTCTCCCCTACACCTGGTCCAGAAGAAGTCAGGAGACTGGAGACCATGTGGGGATTACCGGTTTTTGAATTCGACAACCATCCCGGACCGATATCCGGTACCAAATGTCCAAGACTTTACTTCTCTTCTCCACGGCAAATCTATCTTCAGTAAAATAGACCTCGTTAAGGCTTTCCACCACATTCCCGTAGAGCATTCGGATATTCCCAAGACTGCAGTTTGTACACCATTTGGGTTATTCGAATTTGTGAAGATGCCGTTCGGGCTACGGAATGCTGCGCAAACCTTTCAGAGGTTTATAGATGAGGTCACCAGAGGCTTAGACTTTGTTTATGCCTACATCGATGATTTGCTTGTGGCCAGCTCAACGGAAGAGGAACATAAGGAACATCTTTCACTCCTCTTTCAACGCTTAGAACAATACGGTGTTACTATTAATGCATCTAAGTGTGTGTTTGCACAGCCAACCTTGGAATTTCTTGGTCACACGATTTCGCAGCACGGAATTATCCCCCTTCAGGACAAGTGTGAAGTGATAAAAAATTACCCTATGCCAAATAATCAGCGTGAGTTACGTCGGTTTCTAGGTTTGGTAAATTATTACCACAAGTTCATTAAAAACTGTGCCAGTGTTCTTGCTCCTCTACACGCTATGATCACACACAAACGCAAGGTAACGAAATTGGTATGGTGTAGCGATAGTTTACAGGCGTTCGACAATGCCAAAAATGCTATCAATAGTGCATTGTCTCTCTCATTTCCTATCAATGATGCCCCCCTAACTCTGACGGTCGATGCATCAGATGTTGCGATCGGTGGGGTGTTGGAACAAACCATTAACGGTCAACAAGCACCCATCGCGTTTTACTCGAAAAAGTTGCAGCCAACCCAAACGCGTTATAGTGCTTTCGGACGTGAACTTCTTGCTATTTACTTAAACGTGAAGCATTTTCAACATTTCCTTGAAGGCCGAGAGTTTTGTGTTTTTACCGACCACAAACCTTTGGTCACTATCTTCAATAAAAACAGCTGTAACCACTCTCCCAGAGTCATCAGGCAACTCGATTATATCTCGCAATTTACCACAGATATCCGCCACATCAAAGGTGTCTTGAACACTCCAGCGGATGCACTTTCAAGAATAGAGATTACTTCTGTTACCCTCCGCTCTACACTGTGGAATGCTATTGCACAGGATCAAGATAAGGATACGGAACTACAAGACCTGCTCAGAGAAGACTCCACTCACTCACTTTCCCTCAAGAAAATGAGTATGCCAGGATTGTCTGTGCCCCTCTATTGCGACGTATCAACAGCTGCTATTCGCCCTTATGTCCCTCCGTGTCCAAGCGGACACTGTTGCAAGAGCCTTTCTTCATGGATGGGTATCAAGATTTGGATTGCCGACAAAAGTCATCACTGACCAAGGTCGCCAATCAATTTGAGTCTTCGCTTTGGAAGAAGTTTACCAGCTTGTTGGGTACAGTACATGCGCATACCTGTGCGTATCATCCGCAAGCTAACGGCCTCGTCGAACGCTTCCATCGCCAGCTGAAGCCATCCCTTTTGTGTCACGAAGACTCCCATTGGATGGATAAGCTTCCACTCGTGTTGCTTGGTATTCGCTCTGCATTTAAGAGTGATCTGAAGACTACAGCGGCTGAACTAGTCTATGGAACAACACTGCGGCTACCAAGTGGCTACTTCACTGCAGGGGATAAGTCATGTGATCCTACGGAATTCGCTCAAACACTTTCCTCTCACATGCAGTCCCTTCAGCCTGTTCCCCCTCGATTGACTAGCCAACAGAACATCTTTGTTTCCCCAGCCCTCCAGTCTTGCACCCACGTTTTTCGTTCGTGTACCTGTCCCAAAACGGCCTCTCCAATGTCCATATGACGGGCCCTATGAAGTTCTCCGACGTACGCGCAAATCATTTCTCATCCAGCGCGGTTCCAAGGTCGACAAGGTTTCTATCGATCGTCTTAAGCCTGCGTTTTTGGAATCAACCTTAAGCGAGGTACATGTAGCTACCAAAAAGGTCCAGGGGAAATCTGTGTCGTTCGGAACTCTTTGAACTTCCTCTCTGGTGGGGGAGTGTGTAGTGAATACTCTTATTTTAGTTTCAAGATAAATGTTAATTTTACCGTCTTGAATTTCGGAATAGCTATAAATTCATTTTAAATTAGTTACCCATCATAATTCAATTGTAAACCACATTAATACTAATTTTATGTATACTGTATTATTTTATTGTATGTAAACATAATTAATATATATCACAATTGTCAGTTAATTATTTATATTCAAATAATTATTTTAATCTAATACCATGTCCATTTTGCAAATAAATAATAGAAATCCAAGGGTTATATTTTCCATCCTTGGTACTGTCGCAGTTTCGCCTAACGGACTCAATACGGCTAGTGAGATAATCACTGGTTGGCACTTAACCAGCGGCAGTGCTTATGGCTACATCATCCAGGTTAACCTATACCGGATAGATGCGCTACGGTCCCAAGCCGTAGCTTGCCTAGGCCCAACGACGACGACGACGAAAACCAACAAAGTCATAAAAATGGTCAACCATAGGCTTCAGTCGCTTAGAACACTTCTTTTTTGATGGCCTTTTACGTTTAACGCCACTTGCTGGTAACTCCTTCTTCCGGACAGCCCTCCTCTTCTTCCCACCACCACGCATTTTTCTCTGTGCATTTTTGATGATTTCGTCCTGTATGCTTTAAGTGTTTTTTAGAGCTTTTTTAGGTTTAGCCCCCGCCATTATGTCTTCTGCCGTGTTAAGACCTGATTGTAGCGCTTTCCTCCCGAGGTATCTGAAACCCCTCTTCAGCAAGGGGACAGCCGTACGTAGCATGGTTGAGAAAATGGATCCAAGCCCACTCCCACGCTGGTATCTCACCCCTGGATAGACTGTGAAAGGCAGCATTCTCAATGCCGTATACGATGTGTCCGTGACGAAGTCATTGCGTGTGTCGAGGCGTAAAACCAGTGCCATTAACTATGTACTTGAAACGACTTGTAGACAAACAAATTCTGGTAAACAGAATGTTGTTATTTAAGTGTTGAAGAGATGAATAGTCTTCGTGATAGTTGAGAAGTGGAGCGAGGATCGTTATAAAATTCCTGCAGGTGTAGGTACAAGAAGAGAACAGATTAGTGATACCCCCTCATATGCCATTGTTTGTACGTTGTGTATAAATAGCGATCAGCCATGCATTGATATACGACTAATGTGAAAGAATGCATCTGATAATAACGTTCTTTTCCCCACGTGAAACCGCTTCATGCTCGACAGAATGTTTGAAATCGTCGGTTTCCGCAAGCTGAAGCCTATATTAGACGCACGTGTTACGGATATGCTTTATTTTGATACAGTTCTTGAATATGCATACACCGCTCTGCTCGATGGGTTTACCGAATGTAGGAATGAACAAGGCGAGAATGGTCTAGAACTGGATGCTTATTTAAAAGGTTTAGACTCTTTGAAATATCATGAACTTTGGTACAAAGGACTTGAGCGGTACAGGGCTGAGCTCACCTACATCGTTCACCCTGAAGAACTATTTCTTTATATAATGAGTAGCTGTCGCTACGACTTAGAAGATTATTTCAACTGCCGATATACATTGTGAAGAAGAGTTCACGGTTGAAAAGCTCGGGTCGGTAAGAATAAACCCTCGATTGGAAAGGAGTGTTTATAAACTTGAATTTAATAATGATGTTGTGGCTAACGATGCTTTGTACATGCTTTTGATTGTATTCTGTCCGTGTTTAAAGAGTGATAACTTGCCAACCGAATGTAAAGTGGGCACAAAAATAGTCTTGAACGAATTGAAGGCCCTTTACATGAGTATAGGCATCCCTATAACTTGAGCTGTGAAATAATATTAAATCGTATATTGCAACGGTTGCCAAACCCCGGCTCGCGAGCCGCATGCGGCTCTCGAGGTTAACTGCGGGTAGCGATACAATTTTGGTTATTTTATTTTATTTATCATAAAACACAAAATTCATAATACAAATATAATTTTTTTTTCACATAATAAAAAATATGAAAAAAAACAAGGAAAAATTGAATTGACAATAAAATGCGTCATGCGTTCGACAATTTCTTTTGCGTGACAGGCACTAAGCGGGATAATTACGTAATTAACATCAATCGCCACTCACCAGTGTCCAGTACCCCTCGAGCTACCCTGCGGGCTGCGTGTAGTAACGAGTGAGTGTGTTTTAAAATTGGCATCTTAGAGCAAATGATGGCTATTTTTCTCAGCTATACAAGTGAAAGTTATACAACCCCTTAGTTGATTAAAATGACTGAGCAGACAAAGTGTAAGAAACGGAAATATGAAGAAGAAAATAGAGTTTTTAAACAGGAGTGGGAGGAGAGCTTTGCCTTTACTGTTAAGGGTGGGAAACCTGTGTCTCTTATCTGCCACGTGGCACTCAATCACTTTAAAGCCAGTGACTTAAAGCGTCATCATGAAACTAACCATAAAAATTTTATTACAGAATTTCCTCCCAAATCAGAATTGCGGAAGACTAAGTTAGCCATGTTGAAATCTAGCCTAGTTGCCCAACAAACTGTACTTTCATCATTGTGTAAGACAGTTGACTTAACTACTGAAGCTAGTTTTGTTATGGCATGGAATATTGCTCGTGCTCAACTTCCCTACAGTAGTGGAGAATTTGTGAAGAAGAATATTGCCGATGTTACTGCAATTCTCGCTCCAGATAACACAAAGCTTCGATAACAAATAGCAAGTATTTCTATTTCCCGCCACACTACAGAGAGACGTATTTCCCAGATCAGTGCTGAAATTACATGCTCGTTGCAGAGTGATTTGAAGAATTTTGTTGCATTCAGTTTGGCCCTCGATGAATCCACAGATATTAAAGATAACCCTCAACTGGCGATATTTGTTCGTTATGTTACTGGCGATGGAAATGTGAAAGAATAACTCTTGGACTTAATGACCCTAAGAGAAACCACCAGAGGGGTTGACATAAAGAACGCATTTGACGAGGCATTATCAAATGCTCAAGTACCATTGAATAAACTTGTCAGTGTTGCAACAGATGGAGCACCAGCTATGGTAGGACAAAATGTAGGCCTAGTTGGGCTCTTGGCACGCGATCCCAAGTATCCTGTGTGTCTCTTTATTCACTGTATCATTCACCGTGGTCATTTGGTAAGCAAGTACTTTAGGTATGACAGTGTTATGAAATGTGCCCTAGAAATTGTGAATTTCATTCGTTCAAATGCAAAAACGCACCGAGCGTTTAGAAATTTTATCGAGGAGCTGGATCTTCAAGATAAGCCAGATGACCTTTCATTCTACTGTATTGTAAGGTGGTTATCAACTAGTAATCTCCTGAATAGGTTTGTTGCACTGTTGGAGCCTATCATTGATTCCTTGAAAGAAAAGGGAAAGTCATACCCACAACTAGAAGATCACGAATGGGTGCAGGATCTGATGTTTTTTACTGATGTAATACAACACCTTCAAAATCTAAATTTGGCACTTCAGGGAAAGGATAAGGTCACTTTTGACCTTACATAGACAGTTTTCAGTTTCCAGAATAAAATAAAGCTCTTCCAAAAAGATCTAGTAACAAAAAAATTTGACCACTTTCCCCACCTGAAAAACCGAGCAAACACTTTTCCTGATATTGAAATAAAAGATAGTGAATTGGAAGAATACAAAGGTAAATTAGAAGGACTAATTGACGATTTTCAGTTCAGGTTTGATGAACTAAAGAACCTAAAACCATGCTTCGAATTTCTTGTAAATCCTTTCCTGATTGATGTCGTCAACGATGGCTGTCCTGTTACCACACCGTTTGTTACGGAAGCTGCTTCAATACAAATAGAACTTTTGGAGCAACAGGAGAACGTTGGTTTAAAGTTGATACATAAAAGCTTATCTGCAGTTGAGTTTTGGAAGCAAGTACCAGAGACAAAGTGTCCTCACCTCAGGAAAACCAGTTTCCGACTAATCTCAGTTTTTGGGACAACTTATTGCTGTGAAGCACTCTTCTCGGTAATGAAGTTTGTAAAGTCAAAACATCGTGCTGCCCTCACTAACGAACACCTGACTGAGCTTCTTCATACCGCCTTAACATCACATCAGCCAGACTTTAAAGTATTAACAGCCAAAATGAAGACCAAAACTAAGCCTTCTACAAGCAGTAATTAAACAATTTAATAATGTGAGTATAACTATATGTATATGTTTTTAATAACTAAATTCTTTTTAAAATATTTTGCGGCTCTCGTACATCTGAAAAGCGTCGTATGTGGTTCTTGGGTCCAGGAAACTTGGCCACCCGTGGTATATTGCATAGTGCAAAGCAACAATGATGTAACTGTAGACTCGATCACGTGCGAGTTTAGTATTTTAGTTAAGCGCAGTAGAACATAATGTGTATATACATTTCTCCTGTACTATTATTATTTTGATGTTCATATATTAATTTTTGAATGTATATTTTTCTTAAATGTGTACATAGATTTCTCCTCTACTAATATTATTTTGGTGTTTATATATTAATTTTTGAATGTATATTTATTTTCTATATACTTGTTAAAATTTTATTATTAGTAGTTTTAATATAAATGTGTATGTAGATTTCTCCTGTACTAATATTATATATATATATATATATATATATATATATATATATATATATATATATATATATATATATATATATCGTTTAAAGTGTATATAGAATTTTTCTGAACTATTTGATTGTATATTTATTTTCTATATATTTCATGAAATTAGTTTCCAATAATTCGTCTAAATAAACAGAATGATGCATTTGTGTTTTACTATCCAATATGTTTTCCTGGATATATATATATATATGTGTGTACAAATGAACAATGAATAATCAATATTAATTTTTGCATAAGAACCAAAGTCGCTTAACGCGAGTTTGGCTAAAATTCTATTTGTTGCTTTCTATTTTTTTTTACAGTGTCACAACCATGCGACCTACCATTTCTATGGTTTCGTCGTATCCATATTTCCATTTTCATTTGTTAGAGAATTTATTATAATTAATTATGGTTGTCTTGCACCTAACCCTCATCCCTAAATTTTGTTAGATTATGCATGCATATAGCAGGACTGGAACCCGTAGTTGTACTTAGTCCTTAATACCCACTCTTTGTCTTTAATTCGTTTCTTTTGAATCCTCCCAATAATGACTTACACTGTACGTATGACATAATTTGAATAACTATGACGTCATAAAGTAGCTTAATTCCCTTCACATTTTCCCATCATTAATTTCCCTTCATCATATCTCTAGTATACAATGTATGGAAATTCTTTAACATAATAATAATAAAAACTGTACACTACACTATACGTCATTATTTGTTATTCGTTCATACATCCATGTCCTTTCTTGACCTTTATCTTTTGTTAATTATATTACTTATTCATTCATCTACCTATTGTCTACTTATGCCCTATCAACCTATCAGTCCATATTCACTCGTGTCTATATTACGCACACAACCTATTGTGTTACGTACCGATATGTGTACAAAACTTTAGGCATTCGTACCTGTTCGTTCAAAGTCGTCCAAATACGTTCGCATGTATTATTTTTAATTTTTTTATTTTTAATTATTTCGCCTCCCGCAATGAACTCGAAAACACTTATGTAAGTGTACGCAATTCGATGATCACAGCATAAATTGAACATCTGAAAACGTAAAACCTCCTCTCCCTCTGAGTTCAAATTTATAACATATTATAACATATTATGTTGTATAAAAATATCTACCGTATGTGCCCATGTATCATACTTTGTGTTGTACTAATAACCATATATAAATATAAAAAACTGTAAGAATTGTAAGTGACTAATGTACTTAATAATGTAATTGATGTACCGTACTTTAATGAAACTGTAAGTAATGATAATTTATAATGTAATTAATGTACTTTAATAAAACTATAATTAACGATAATAAGCGAATGTGAATTGGTTGCAACTTCGGTTTATTACAATTATGATTACAATTACCAATGTGCTCAGTGATGTACTTGCATTGTATTCAATGTAATTATGTCGCCCTTTAGAAATGTATAGTCGGCGAAAATACGATTATTTTTTTTTTATTTTTTAAATTTTTATTTGGAATCTTTCAAAAATCTGACCATGTGTTTAAAGGGGGGAAACTTAATCTTCAAACTGCACTGCCCCAAAAATTTAGATTGTATATTAATCATGTAATTGTAAAATAATGTCACTTCTTCTGCTTCTTAGACTACACTCCCTTGTTAGCAGCCTCGCTGCGAGGAGTGGGCAGAGGCCCCTTGCCTTCTTAATTATTTTAGATTCCGGCCTGAGTCATGGTCGAAAGAGGTCGAACCTCTAACCCTGTAAATTCGGAGCACTACCTGTACATTTTTAGAAGTAAATTACAGTAAAAGAAAGTTTTTTTTTATCTTTTCCTTCGAGCCGTGCCCTCGTCCGAGAACTCAGTCAATAAAGTCGATAAATTACAAAAAGAAAATCAGCGTACCGTCATAGAAAGTATTAGAGTATTATAAAAGAGAAGCATTAACAATTGTCGACCCCATAGCGAGAGAAAAAATTAGAATGTTATAGAAGAAAAACTATCGCGAGAAATATCCGTTACTGCCTCCCAACCAGAAGCCCCGTCGATTCGAACCAACCCAGGGCCATAAACGGAGGGGTTAACATATATATATATATATATATATATATATATATTATATATAAAAATATATATATATTATATATATATAAATGTATGTGTATATATTATATGTATGTATATATATCGGTGGTGTAGTGGTTAGCGTTGCTGACTACGAATCCATCGGCCCCGGGTTCGAGACCCGACGGTAGCCGGCGCGCAGCAAAACCCAGCTGTTCATCCTTCCACACAATAAAGAAAGTGGTTGGTAGATAAGTGGGTACCCTAGGTGGCCTAGTGGTTAAGACGCTGGGCTGCTGATGGGGCGTGGTTCGGATTCCACGTTAAACTGTAGGTCTAAGGTGGAGTGAAAAGCTTGACCTTTGTCAGAATGAACAATTCGGGCGGAAGCTAACCAAAGGTACCAAACCAAACGAAAGGTATATATATATATATATATAATATATGTATATGTATATATATATTTATATAAAATATTATATGTATGTATATATTATATTATATATATATATATATATATTATATATATATATATATATCTATATATATATATATTTATATATATAATTTTATATTATGCAGGCCCGGATTTAGCTATAGGCGAACTAGGCGATCGCCTAGGGCCTCTGCCAAAGGGGGCCTCGCTCAAGCCGTTTTGCGCGTTCTGTTCAAGTGATATTAATGATTTAGAACTCTATGAAGAACTTAAAGTACTTTGCAGGTTTATACCTGAGAAACAGATCTCGGAAATGCCCTTGTTTATATAGTGCAAAAACAACTAAGTGAGATTTATCCTAATGTTTATGTTGCACTTCGAATAGTATTAACCATCCCAGTTACTGTTGCTTCGGCTGAAAGAAGTTTCTCGCGTCTCAAACTTATTAAAACATATTTGCGTTCCACCATGTCTCAAGCGAGATTGCAATCATTAGCTATGTTATCAATAGAAAACGATATAACAAATTCATTAGATTATTCTCAATTAATTGAAGAGTTTAGCTCGAAGAAAAGTAGAAAAGCATTGCTGTAATATTCAAGGAGCATCTGAACCAAATATTAAAGCATTAATATTTAGCCTGATAAGTCGATCGCTCACTATTATAAAAAATGAAATGTCAACATCTCTTATACATCACATATGAAAAACGTTTGTATACTATGGAAAGTCATTACCTATAATATTATATAAATCTTAGAAATCATTGTCTTATATTTTCGATACAAATCTTGATTCATATTATAATTTATACTTATTTGTATGGTTTATTTATATTTCTTATACAATTTCCATGCGTGATTATTTTGGTTTGGTTTAATTTTTAAGTGCTAGCATAGTTCTGTCTATGCGGGATTCTAATATTGCTGGTATAGTACCGATAATTAAGTCCATATTTTCATATATATAGGCCTAGGGCCTCGCAATTTCTAGATCTGCCTAGGGCCTCGCAACTTCTAGATCCGGCCCTGTATATATATATATATATATATATATATATATATATATATATATATATATATATATATATATAATATAATAATGTACGTGTGTATATATATATATATATATATATACAGGGTGGGCGGAAAGTAGCTCCCTATTTTGGATTGGTAAAAAAATACGTATATTATCCATTTATTTCAGAAGAAATAATATGAAAAGGTAGGCATACATGGTAGGTTTTCTCTAAAATTCAAAGTGGGCTCCAACTCTTTCCACCAGCTTCTGGAGCCGCCCAGGAATGGCGTCCACTGACTTTAGCAGGAACTCCGGCGGGATGGAGGACATGACTTCCCGAATTCGGTCCTCCAGTTCTTCCAATGTCCTCGGTTTGGTGCGGTAGACTTCTTCCTTTACCCACCCCCAAAGAAAGAAGTCGCACGGTGTCAAGTCGGGGCTCCTGGCTGGCCATTGATGTGGACCACGACGACCCATCCAACGCCCAGGGAAGTGGGCATCCAGCCACTCACGGACAACAAGAGCGAAGTGCGGAGGGGCGCCATCTTGCATAAATATCAGATCGTCGATGTTCTCCCATGTGCTGACAACCGGCCAGACCTCGTTTCGCAACATAGCAAGGTACCGCTCAGCATTCATGGTGTTGCGCAGAAGGAACGGGCCCACAACCTGATCTGAGGTCATACCACACCACACCGTTACACTGAACCGATTCTGCCGTTTTTCAGCGGTAACCATGGGATCCTCTCCTGCCCAGTAGTGGCAATTGTGGCGGTTGACAAAGCCTCCGACGTGGAACACCGCCTCGTCGCTCCAGAGGATGTTGCGGAAGAGATGGGGCCAGTCTTCATGCCAAGCCAGCATGATTTCCCCGAACTCCATGCGAATGTCGCAGTCCTCGTCCGAGAGAGATTGGCAGTAATGCGGCTTCCACGCACGCCAGTTCAGCTCCTTCTTCAGCACAGTTCGCACTGAGTAGCGGGAGAGTCCACTTTCCCGAGCTGCCTGGCGAGTTGACTTTCGTGGACTCCGTGCGAACATTTCCTGAACTGCCTGCACCGTCTCCTGGGCCCTGGATGTCGAAGGGCGACCACATCTTCGAACATCTGCCACAGACCCCGTGGTCATGAGCTTCGAGTGGCAGTTCTTGATTGTTTTCGGGTCCACTTGGGCACGTGGTCCGTGAATGGCCCGCCACCATCTTTGAACTCGAACGACAGATTGCCAAACTTCGTACCGTGCCGCCAACTGGGCACGCTCCTGCAGTGTTAAACGCTCAGCCATGTTACCCTTCAATCTGAAATGAAAAAAAAAAAATGAACGTTACAATTGTACCACTTTAGAGAACACACCATAACAATATAACAATACAATCACAATTTATACATAATTTATATGTAATTTAAATTAGGGAGCTACTTTCCGCCCACCCTGTATATATATATATATAATATTATATGTATGTATATATATATATATACACACGTACATATATTATATATAATATATATATATGTATATATATATATATATACTATATGTATGTATATATATATATATATATATATATATATATATATATATAAATAAAAGATATTAAGGAATAACTGAGGTGATGGGAATATATAAACAATGCCGCAATCTGGCAACTCAAAAGTTAATTATATATATATACACCTAAACAAGCCATTTCCTCCTAAGCCATCTGTCAAGAACATATCCTTCAATTAAATAAATAGCGCAATCTGGCAACTCTAAAGTTAATAATATACACACACACCTAAACAAAGCATTTACGCCTTCTAAGCCAGATTAAGCCTCCTAAGCCAACTGGCTGATTAAGACCTTCTAAGCTAAGTGCAAAAACCAAGTGCTTTATTATGCGTCTGGCGGTCCAGGCGAAAGGATGCTCTCTCTCTCCTCTCTTAGGTTAAGGTTTATCTTCTTAGGTTAGGGTCATCCCAACTTCTCCCCCAAAGTTAGGGTTTAGGTCAGGGTCATCCTTTGGGGGTAGGTCATCCTCCCTCTCCCCCCAAAGCTCCCCCCTTCATGCAACGTGGGAGTTACCCCACCTTCTTGTTGTATAACCTCCTCCCCCATTTACCCCACCCCTTGCAACATAACCCCTACTCCTTTGCACCATCACCCCAACCCCCTTTGCAGCATTAATCAACATTGCATGCAATTGCACTCTACCCTTTTGCGGTCATGATACTGATGAAATCAATGGGAAACCTTGTATTATGATTATGGTTGGTCTGATGGGGGTAATTGACCTGTGAATGGGTGAAGTATAGTTTCTATTAACAACAACTTTGTAGATACTGATATTGACAGTAAATTTATACAGATTATTTAGTTTTAAAATATTTAAATTTCTGAACATTGCAGACGTATGAGATTGCCTGTTATTGTTTGAGAGAGTTCATAAGCATTTTTTTTTTATTACTTTTAGCCGATATCGTGTATAACTCTTTGTACGACCCCATTCTGTGATTCCATATTGTAAGTGTGGATAAATAAATGAGTAATACAGTGTGAGGAGGGCATTTTGGGGAATTGTTTTTTTGAGTTTGAATATTATGTAGAGAAATCTAGATATTTTCGATATGATTTGTTGTGTGTGGCTTTTGAAATTTAATCTGTCTTCTAACTTGATGCCAAGAACTTTAACTTCATTTACTTTTACAAGAGGAGTGTTTCCAATTATACTGCCCTGCGCTGTATGAGTTGTTTAGAAAATTATAGTATTTTAGTATGTGAGTTAAGATACAATGCATAATTTGTATCTGGCACGTCAGGATTGATAGGAATGTGACGTAGGTTATTCTACCCAAAAGCTTCTATTTCTTGAGAAATGTCCCTCTCATATGACTGAAAGGGGATCTATATTTCCAATTATGGTTGTTTGCTATGAGTTTCATATACGTAAGCATCCAATTTTATTTCAAACTTGAACTAATGTACATTTTCTTTGTTTCAGATTTGGATTAAATATGCCGAGAGTTTGTAATAATACACCTAATTCATTTTGTTATATATGCGAATGATTTCTTGCCTTTGTTTAGTAGTAGTAAATCATCGTAGAAGTACGAAAGCATTACCACGCCTACTTGGCTGTAAGATCGGCGACCAGGACAAGGTTTGGGCTCTACATTATGTTTGTAAGTCATGTGTGGAATGTTTGTGGGAAGAAGAGGAAAATGCCTTTCGGCATCCCCATGATTTGGAGGACCGAGAAATCACTACGACGATTGCTACTTCTGCATGACAAACGTGGAGGGATATAATAATAAAAATAAGAGGCACATCGCATATACGAGTATTCCACCAGCCATCCTCCCTGTGCCACATTCAAGTGAAATTCCTGTGCCGAAGCCGCCTCTTGAGTTTGAAATTTTTTATTCAGATGTAGACAACATCTCAATAACAGCAGAGTCATGTTCAAATGAACATGAAGAAGAATATACTGTGGCCGAAAATCAGTCGCCAAAATTTATAACTCACTAGGTCATTGAGATCACTCTAAGAGATTTAGCATTACCGAAAGATTCCGCAGAACTTCTGGGATCAAGACTCAAAGAATGGAATCTACTGGCTCCTTCGACAACATTCTACTGGTACAGACATCGTGAAAAAGATTTCAGCAATTTTTTCTCGACTGAAGGATCATTGGTATACTGCAATGATATAGTAGATCTGGTAAAGGCGCTGGGCAAAGACTACCAACCATGTGACTGGCGCCTATTTATTGATTCTTCAAAGTGAAATTTGAAAGCTGTTTTGCTGCATAATGGAAACAAAGTTGCCTCTCTGCCTATAGGGCATTCAGTTCATTTGAAGGAGACTCATGGAAATCTTTCATTTCTTTTAAACAAGATAAACTATGAACACAAATGGTTTGTTTGTGGTGATCTTAAGGTGATCGGCCTTCTTTTAGGCCAACAGGCTGGCTTTACAAAATACTCATTTTTTTTTTATATCTGTGGAATAGCAGACAGGGAGGAACACTATGTGAGGAAAGAATGGCAAAAGAGAAAACAGATTACTCCATGACAAGCAAACATCATTGCTAATCCACTGGTAGATCGTAACAAGATAGTTACCTCCACTCCACATAAAGCTTGGATTAATGAAAAATTTCGTCAAAGGTGTCAACAAAGATGGATCTGGATACCATTTTTTATGTAAAAAATTCCCTTAACCCTTTCATTAGTCATGCTAAGCTGAAGGAAGGAGTGTTCATTGGTCCTCAAATAAAGCAACTCTTAAGCGATCCAGCATTTGAAGATACATTGACAGGTCATAAAAAAGATGCTTGGCTAGCTTCTAAGGCTGTTGTGAACAACTTCCTTGGTAACAGGAAATCTGATGACTACAAAGAAATAGTTAAAGACATGATCCGAAAATATCATTTGCTGGGATATAACACGAGTTTTAAAATACACTTCCTAGACTCTCATCTTCATTTCTTCCTGAAAACTTAGGCGCGGTAAGCGAGGAACAGGGAGAAAGCTTCCACTAGGATATTTCAGAAATGGAATGGAGGTATCAAGGAAGATTGGGTGTTCGAATGATGGCAGATTATTGCTGGAGTCTAAAGAAAGATGTACCGAAATCAGTACACAGGAGAAAATCGACGAAAAGGGAGTTTCTTTAGCGTCTGACTGCTCTAATAAATTCAATACATTACTGTTGATGAATGGTTAGTTCAGTCATTCACAATTTTTATATACAAGATGTTTCAGGTCGACCCTAGAAATATGGAAATTGGCTGAATTTGTAGTTTGTATTTGGTATTTGGTATTTGATATTTGGTGTTTGATATTTTGGTATTTTTGTATTTTCGTATTTCTAGGGTCGACCTGAAACACCCTGTATAAATATACTGTATCTTACGTAAATCTGTATCTACATGTATTATATATATTAGTGTATATATGTAGTAATAATGTGAATATATGTGTGTGTGTATAATATGTATTTCTGGGCATACATTACTACTGTAAAATGTTTGAATTGAATAACATATGCCATATGATTCGTCTGTTCTCTTATCCAATTGGTAACATGTTCTTATCTATACATTACGTGTGATTGTGGAATATCTAGATGTGATAGGAAAGAACTAAATATACAACTAAAAAGAGGATGCCTTTGTTGCCTAGAATCACCAATTTTCATTGGAAACTCGCAAAGATTTGAATTCGCAGGGCGGTGTTATTAATGGAGTGTGCGCGATTACAGTTTTTTCAGTTACAATCAAATGTATGACGATTTTGTAAAGTTTAGTAAAAGCTTATCTGCACACATCCATTTATAGACATGATCAAATTGTCTGTTCACTTCATTCATTAGGGAGTTGATATCGTGGTGTGTAAAAGTGAGTATTGTATCGTCTGCATACTGAATACAGTTTAATGTTGTTGATCGATAAAAATCATTTACATGCATTAAGAAAAGCGTTCAAGGATAGATCCTTGTGGAACCCCACTTTCCAATACAGCATATTCTGATGAAATGTCACTTTACATATCAGTAACGATTAGAGAGATATGACTTAAGTTTTCTGCGGTGTGGCCTTCTCTAAACTGAAATTGTGTTTTTGCTAGGATGTCGTATTTATCTAAGAATTTGAGTAGTCTATGTATACGATTCTTTTAAATACTTTACTTAAAGTTGGTAATATGGAAATTGATCGGTAATTGGATGGAGAATCAGAGCTGCCTGATTTGAACATTGGACAAACCTTTGCTATCTTCAGGTAATCAGGAAATACACCTTGTACTATTAACTCATTCATAAGTCTTGCGAGTAGAGTTGCTATATTATCTGATATTAGTTTGTTTTTTACTGGAATTGAAATAATAGCAACGCTTTCAGTTTTTAAGTTTTTCAATGTGGCTGAGGTTTCATTTGGCAGAATTAGTTCGAAGAAGAACGTATTTGGTGTGGGTTGTGGCATATATTGTTCACAGTGACTGTCTGATTCTGGAATGGTTGCTACCGTATTGCTTCCTATTTTTGAAAATGAATTTTTTTATAAATTAGCCATATCTTTGGGATTACTGTAGGAAATTCTGTCCTGCGATAATGAAAATATTGGGTTTATCTTTTCTTTTTTAGCGTTAACTAAAACCATTAAGGTATCCCACAGTCCTTCAGGATTAGATTTTTGTTCAGTAATTTTAGAACGATAATGGTCCGCTTTTTCGTTTTTTATGAACGAATTTACAATAATTTTTATGTTTATAAACTATGGAAGAATAATATCCAGTGAATAAAGAAGTGAGGGAACGCATTTTGAAAGTGTTACTCAGATGCGGGGGAGACAATGGCGGGCGCGGCGAGCCCATACAGCTGGGGGTCCGGGGGCACTGTAAGCCCCCCGGGAAATCTTTTGAAATCTGACCAATTTCAGGGATATTTTGAGGTCATATGCACTGGATATTAGGATATATTCCAAGGTTGAAGATGCAGTATTTCCAGTGTCATTAGATATACGACATCCAGTACGATCAATAAAAATAGCTAACAACTGGAATGATTAACTAAAAAAAAGTTAACAACTGGTACGCCGTGGTGACTGTTTCACCAGATCTTATAGGCTAGCATTGCCTCAGTCGAAGCTAAAAGAAATGAAGCAGTTAATGATTCTTTCTATTCTTCTAGGGTGGGAATTAAAATTTCATGACGTTAGAGATTTGTAAGTTCGGATTTATTTGAAATAGTGAGGGAACGCCGTTCCGTCTACCAAAAAAAGTAAGGGAACGCCGTTCCCACGCGTTCCCACAGCACTACACCACTAATAATATCAGTGAACAAAGTGAATGTTTACAGTTTATGCTTACAATGAGGTTGTTATAAATATTTTTAACACTAGTTTAGACTTGAAAGGAAAATTAGCATTAAATATATCCATTAGAACGTTCAAAAGGAGGGACAAGACAGTAATGATTCCCCTGCTGAGAACACTGATCATACCAAAACTTGAATACTGCTCAGTTTTGACGTCCTTATATAAAAAAGGAAGAAGTTAATAAACTAGAAGAAACGCAAAGACATTTCACAGCTAAGATTGATGTCTGCAAAGAACTCGACTACTGGAAAAGACTACGTAAACTAAATCTGTACTCCCTGGAAAGAAGAAGAGAGAGGTATACCATAATCTACATATGGAAAATGATCGAAAAACTGGTACCAAACCTCAAACTAAACCCAATTGCCATCCAAACAACGCTGGACAGTAGGAAAGGCAGAATACATAGTGTTCCCAAATTAAAGGCCCGACAGGGACCTCCTCAACTCTGAAGGAAAATAACTTGGTTTTCAGGGGGCCAAGACTTTTTAACCAGTTTTCTAAGGACCTCAGAAACGTTACAGGAGTCAAAGTTGAAGTCTTCAAGAGAAGACTAGGTGCCTGGCTCAAGACGGTACCAGATGAGCCGGGTGTACCTGGTTATGTACGGTGGAGAGCGCAAGAGAGCAACTCGCTTCTCCACCAAGCCAGGCCTAGAGGAGGGGCCACCAGCTTGACCTTCGTGTGAAGAGGGACCGACGCACGAAACCGCAACTAGGTTCACGAGTATGTTTGAGAATGTTTGAAGTTTTTTTTCTATTTCACAGTTACTCTCAGTTATTCTCGACCAGTCAAAACTTGATATCGCTGATTAATTTAATTTTATTATTCCTAGCTAAAGTGGGCCCTACGGGCCCATTTAGCCAGCCCTGCGGTGCTGTGGCATTTTGCCTCAGTAATTGGGATGCCTGCGGCCCCCCAATTACTGGGGAGTCAATTATTCGGTCAGTAAAACTATAGAAAAGAACGCAACCATGGAAATCTTAAGCTTCACAAATCTTGATACAATGCGTTCGGATGTGAAGCTTAAGATTTTCATTGCTCCGTTCTTTTGTAGATAAGTGGGCCCTACGGGTCCATTTAACTCGACCTGTGGTGCTGGGGCCTTCGGCCCCCCCAATTACTGGGGATCAATTGTTAAGCTTCACAAAAGTTCCTTGTGAACTTAAAGTAAACAATAAGCTTTCACTGCCTTAATAATTTCTTATCAAAATCTTCGATATCCGATTTCAGCTTTTGAAATAAATTTTTTTGACAGACTCTGCCTCAGTTATATTATAGATTACACTGTGTAACACTAATTCTGTTTATATAGAATTTTTTATGTTTTTATATGCATTTGTGGGGGCTGAGTCCAAATCTGGCCTTGGTTTGTGTGTATCATCAATGGTTTCAGAGATAATCCATTTTTCATGTTTTACCAGTATAATGTTATTATGGGCGCAGCAATATCAGAATAATCAGGAATTGTTGAAAACAATCCGGATGTTCGTTGACAGTTTCTTGCTCTAGAAATTGCCCGAAACTTCCACTGTGCTATATAAAGAAGAGCGCAGTCTGAGAAGTCAGTAAGTGTGAGCACACAAAGAAAGCAGGTTGTTTGTCTGATGGTTACCAGCACTGAGGTACTGTGTTTTTGTGCTTCTCTGTGCTGACGATTTGAGTGTTATCGATCCTTTTTTATTGCGAACATTATTTCAGTGTTGTGAATACATCTTTTTTCTGTAATCTGTAATCTGTTGCAGATTTAATAACTCTTCTCTCTATATCTGCAGGTTATGATTAATGTAGTACAGTTTGGTAAAGAGAATGACAACTACACCTTTTCACTCTCAAATTAAAACAACTGAATTTCAAATTAAAATAAATGAATTTCAAATTAAAAGAAATGAATCTCAAATTAAAAGAAATGAATCTCAAATTAAAACAACTGAATTTCAAATTAAAACAACTGAAGTTTAAATTAAAGCAAGTGAAATACAATTTAAAATATATGAAAGTCAATTTAAAACAGAGATTGTGTAAAATCTGAATGTGCATCGAAAGCTTTTATTTTATAGCTGGTGGGAGTACTTGGCATCTGAAACACGTTGGCAACATTCACAAGTCCCTAGCAACCGTTGCTATCCATGACTCGACTCTCTCAGTTACCAAGGACGTCCTCTCTGACCCGGCCGGCTCTCACTCGCTCTCACAGCTGTGTATTTCAAGGTTATTAAAAGAACTGAGTTACGCTTTACTGTGATGATTTGGATTATTTTTACAATATAAATTTCTACAGGGTGACCCAAAGTCTCTCCACGGTTATTTCACGTCCATGATTGAATAATGGGAGCTAGGCTATTAGGCCTTTTGTTTAGGCTACATCTATCAAAGCGTAGGCTATTAGGCTGTTTCTTACTGCGGAGAGACTTTTGGATCACCCTGTAGAAATTTATATTGTAAAAATAATCCAAATCATCACAGTAAAGCGTAACTCAGTTCTTTTAATAACCTTGAAATACACAGCTGTGAGAGCGAGTGAGAGCTGGCCGGGTCAGAGAGGACGTCCTTGGTAACTGAGAGAGTCGAGTCATGGATAGCAACGGTTGCTAGGGACTTGTGAATGTTGCCAACGTGTTTCAGATGCCAAGTACTCCCACCAGCTATAAAATAAAAGCTTTCGATGCACATTCAGATTTTACACAATCTCTGTTTTAAATTGACTTTCATATATTTTAAATTGTATTTCACTTGCTTTAATTTAAACTTCAGTTGTTTTAATTTGAAATTCAGTTGTTTTAATTTGAGATTCATTTCTTTTAATTTGAGATTCATTTCTTTTAATTTGAAATTCATTTATTTTAATTTGAAATTCATTTGGTTGTTTTAATTTGAGAGTGAAAAGGTGTAGAGCTTGTAAACACTCGCCGGATATATTCTGCTACGTTTGTGGGTATTACATAGGCCCCAAGCAAGTATCGCACAAGATTGTGAAAGGCACCAAGTTGTGGATCGCGTATCGGCTCTATTTTGGTATGCCTATGGATGACCAAGATAAGCCCTGGGCACCCCATGTGATCTGTGAAAGCTGCTGCTCCACACTTGAAGGGTGGCTGCGGGGAGTACGCAAGGCAATGCCCTTTGCGGTACCCAGAATATGGAGAGAACCAAAGAGCCACTACGACGATTGCTACTACTGCATGGTAGATGTTTCTAAGTACAGGAAAGTTAAAGGAAGGCAGACTCTTCAGTATCCAAGCACAGCGTCGTTCATAGCTCCTGTACCACATGGCGAAGGTCTTCCAATACCATGTCCACCAGAACAGGTATCTATCCATTATTTTACCTTCTGTATTTACAGACTGTGGGTCATTATGTGTCGATTTTTCATAGTGCTGATGCTCTTCTACATACATAGCTATGCCTATATTTTGTTTCTTTGCTTTGCAGGTTGAAAATGAGGATGCAGCTAGCTCATCTGAGATGTCGGCTGGTGAGGACAGTCATGATGAAGAATATACAGTAACTTTCAGTACAAACCCTCACTTTCCAAATCAGAGGGAATTGGACGACTTAATTAGAGATTTGGGTCTGACAAAATCAGGGTCTGAGCTTCTGACCTCCAGACTCAAAGAGTGGAATTTGCTTGGAGAAGACTGCAAGAGCACTGTATACCGAAAGCGGCATGAAGAGTTTGCAAGGTTCTACGATGTCAATGGCTCTCTCTGTTATTGCAGCGAGGTTAATGGTCTATTTACAGCTATTGGGTTAACACATATACCCTAAGAGTGGTGCCTGTTTATTGACAGTTCAACTCGGAGTTTAAAAGCTGTTCTACTCCACAATGGGAACAAATATCCATCTATACCAGTTGCACATTCTGTTCAAATGAAAGAGGACTATGAAAATGTCAAACAACTGCTCACTCAAATCAGGTATGAACAATATAACTGGGACGTGTGTGGTGATTTCAAAATGATTGGTTTCCTGTTAGGTTTACGAGGAGGGTTTACTAAATATTCATGTTTTCTTTGCCTGTGGGATAGCAGGGCTTCAACTGAGCACTATAAAACAGTTCAGTGGCCTCCAAGTGAAGGACTGCAACCAGGAAAGTACAATGTACTCAGGGAACCTCTTGTGAAGCCTGACATAGTTCTGCTACCACCTCTCCATATTAAGTTGGATCTAATTAAGCAGGTTGTAACTGCGTTAGATTTTGGAGGGGAAGTTTTCCAACAGATTCGGATCATGTTCCCTAAAGTCTCTGAGGCCAAAGTCAAGGCTGGCATCTTTGTAGGACCACAAGTCAAGGTGCTGTTGAATTCAAAGAACCTTGAAGCCAAGATGACTCCGATCGAAAAAGAGGCTTGGTGTGCTTTCCGTGATGTGGTTCGTGTGTTTTTAGGCAACCATAAAGCACCAAACTATAAGGAGTTAGTGTCAAACTTGATTAAGTGCTATGGCAAAATGGGGTGCCGTATGTCTTTAAAATTACACTATCTGCATTCACATCTATACTTTTTTCGTGATAACCTGGGCGATGTGAGTGAAGAACATGGCGAAAGATTCCATCAAGATATTCAAACGATGGAGAAAAGGTACCAGGGCCATTGGGATGCTTCCATGATGGGAGACTATGTATGGTCGCTGATCAGAAAGGATAAGAATGTTCATACGCGGAAGTCGCGTTCTTCAGTGCATTTTTAAGGAACGCACACTGCATAACGAGGCTTGTTATTCTCTTATCGGTTGTCCTCATGATATATATTATATCCTTTGCACCATTTTGGGTTTGTCAAACAATTTTGGCTCAATAAACATTAATTTCCAATAGTGTTTTTATTTTCAGAAAATATTTATGTTAGCCTTCTTTATATACTTTGCCATATGAAAACTGTGATAACCTATATTTTTGAAACGGTTGATGATAGAGCAAAACCAATATCATTTTTGGAATCAGCGCCCCGAAATCATTAAGAAACGATAGAAAAATCACAATAAACAGAACAATTTTCAAATTTTGTTACTCAGTGTTATAGATAGGTGTCGGGTCTATTGTCAATTTTTATTTTCTCCTGTATTTGTAAATGGTTAATTAGCATTGTGTATGTGGGCAGATGGTCCGTAATATGTAATAGGAGTATATCTGACGTACAGTCAAAGGAAGATCACACCCAGATTTGGTCTAATAAAATGGAGTTTACATAACACAAAACTACCGTGACCGGAAAATTCGCCGTAAACATTTTCGCCGTAGGAAAATTCGCCGTAAACATTTTCGCCGTAAACATTTTCGCCGTAAGACAAATTCGCCGTAAGGACATTTCGCCGTAAATAAAATAAAATTAAAATTAAAAAAAAAGTTTAACTGAACCCTTATAATAGCCGGTGCTGGTTAAGTGTGCGGTCTACCTAGCTTCGAGCAGTCTACCACACTTAAAATTCTTTATACTGTACGGCATTGACGATTGGTTAGGTTAAGTCGTGATAGTTTGGTTAAATAAATTTCTTAAATAAATTCATTATCTTACTTTGAAACTCACTGTACGGCATTGACGATTGGTTAGGTTAAGTCGTGATAGTTTGGTTAAATAAATTTCTTAAATAAATTCCTTATCTTACTTTGAAACTCACTGTACGGCATTGACGATTGGTTAGGTTAAGTCGTGATAGTTTGGTTAAATAAATTTCTTAAATAAATTCCTTATCTTACTTTGAAACTCACTGTACGGCATTGACGATTGGTTAGGTTAAGTCGTGATAGTTTGGTTAAATAAATTTCTTAAATAATCATCCATTGATTATTTTTAAAAAATTTTACGGCGAAATGTCCTTACGGCGAATTTGTCTTACGGCGAAAATGTTTACGGCGAAAATGTTTACGGCGAATTTTCCTACGGCGAAAATGTTTGCGGCGAAATTTCCTAGAACCCAAAACTACATAGTACCATAGAAGTCTTAGTTATAGTTAAATTAAGGCCATTTGCAGTGACGAGATTGAAGAAGTTAGCATTATTATTAGAGTTTATTTTAGGAAGATCTATATTTAAATCTTCCGCAAGTTGTGTTTATACTTGCAATAAACGTTGTGAAGTTACCATTTGGTGGTCTGTAGATGCCTAATATTGAATAGGAAGTGTTATTTATATACACCTCAACTGCTAGAGTCTCTGAACGATCATTTGTGCCTCTTAATTGTTCAATACTTTTACTTTTATGATTAGTGTCTATAAAAATGCTTACTCCGACCCCTCTGTCCGGTAGAAGACATAAGTATATGTAGAAATAATAACAAACTAATTAATTGTGGTAAGCAGAAATCTTGCAGCACCTGACAATGTGAATTTTGCATTACTGTTACTGATTTTCTAGTTTCATTCTCAAAAAAGTAGGGATCTACTAAATCATACCACCCAACAATGACCCAAATGTTGAGTTTAGCAATACTACGTGGAAGCTCTATTGAAGCCCCAGCATGACTTCCCCCAGTAACAGAAGTTTTGCTTAGTAACCTCCCTAGACAGATGTACAATAACACGGGCTACGTCGTAGCCAATATCGTAACACCGCTTCCTGTTGACCAGCGAAGTTAAGCGACATTGGGTCGGATAATAGTTGGATGGGAGACCGTCCTCCGCTTCCAGAGTACAGTATGTAGCGACCCGTGGTTCGGATCCCACGTAAAGCTGTAGGTCCCCTTCGTCACATGACCTTAGATGTTGTTTAGGAGGTTAAACAACTTCATCATTAGAGTTGTACAATAACATTCGTCAATGAAGTGATTGTGTTTCAAAAACTCAGTATCTTCTTCTAGCTTTGCTAACATCCACGTTGCGAATTCCATTCGCTTTTGTTTTTGAACATTAGTCAGTGAAGCTTGTGAATGAATTTTGTAGGGAAAAAAGGTTTAATGCGGTATACGATGCCAAATGTTCGTGAAATACCTACTTCCGCTGACAAATGTCGAAGTGACTTCAGACTGCGCGCATTAATTTCATGAAGAGTATTTACGTGTTGCATAGGCCTTGTGGAACGTCGCCTACCACTATTACCCTTATGTTGATTACTTACATTTCCTTTTGTTAGAAAGATAATATCACGAAGTTAAAAAATTTCAGTCAAGTGGATCTTTGCATCCATATTCTCTGCAAAAGTTCCTCTGCCCCTGCGTAACAGGATTTGTCACACGAAACCACTCAACGATCTTGATTTTCTGTTCCAGCCGGAGACCCGGCATTACTATTTAAGGGTTCGGCCTTAGAAATATATAAGTACAGTATATGCATACAGGTATATGCGGAATACAAACCCCAATCTGTTACCTTTCCGAAGAAGAAACCCCCATTAATAAAATACACATCCATTATAAAATAACGGGCAAATAAAAATAGGGGCATGTTTTGGGGACACTCTATATATCGTATATTAGGATTAAAAAATGGAAAATGAGAAGAAAATTGTGAAAAGAAATTAAGAAAAGATACAAAATAAAAAGTTAACTTAAAGAAAAGAAAAGAGACGATCCCTCTCTCTCTCTCTCTCTCTCTCTCTGAAAGCTAAGAACTTTTTCATACCTTAGTCTTTTCACAAAGAAACTGGAAGAAATGAAGTAATAATACAGGATTGGATTTCCCTTAAATAAGTAAATTTCACTATGAAAATAAAACCCCACTCTAATAGACAGAGTTTATTTCCACAACAGTTTCGACGCCCACTGGCATCCTCCTCGGGTGGATACAGAAAAACGAATGAACCAAAACAAGAGGGAAAACAGTCCAGGGACCGACCGTTAAGAAATTCGCACCTAGGTTAGATCCCATTCTCCCGACACCGGAAGGGAAGGGCATTTTCATTAAGTACATTCGCACAAATTTGAAACTATCTTCCTGTTCTAAACATACAGATTCTATTATTTATTTATTTATTTATTTATTTAGTTATTATTATTATTATTTTTTTTGACATAATTATTACATTATGCCATTTTTTATCACGCCAGCCAAAATAATCATGCTATAGATTGGGAATCAAGTAAGGTACTTTATAAATGTAATAATTATGTCAAAAGAAAAATAATAGAATCTGTGTGTATAGAAAAAGTAGATAATTTTAATTTGTGCGAAGGTACTTATAAGTTAGACCCTTTAATGAGATTCTTGGTCAAAAAATCCCTTATGGAGTCGGGGGAACGTGTTCTAACCTAAGTGTGAATTTCTTAAAGGTCTCTGGATTGTTTCCTTACTCGCTTTTAGTAAATGTAATAATGGAAGTAATAAATGTGGAAATAAATACAAATGCAACATATGTAATAATAAAGGTAATATTATAAATTTAATAATTAGGGTAAAGGTAATAATAATAAATGTTCAAAAAAAAAAAAATGTAAATGCAATAATAAATGCAGTAATTATGTCAAAATATTAGAATCTGTATGTATAGAAAAAGAAGATAGTTTTAATTTGTGCGAATGTACTTATAAGCGGGACCCTGTAATAAAATAACCTTCCGGTGTCGGGAGAACGGTATCTAACCTAGGTGCGAATTTCTCAATGGTCTCTGTGATTGTTTCCTAATCGTCTTTTTCATTCGTTTTTCGGTTTATAAGTTCTGTATAATAAACAACAATGTAATAACCAATGTAATAATAAATTTATAATTTCTGTAATAAATAATTATGCAATATTAAATGTAATAAATTTAATAATAAATGTAATAATTATGTAAAAAAAACAAAAATAATAGAATCTGTATGTTTAGAACAGGAAAATAGTTTCAAATTTGTGCGAATGTACTTAATGAAAATGCCCTTCCCTTCCGGTGTCGGGAGAATGGGATCTAACCTAGGTGCGAATTTTTTAACGGTCGGTCCCTGGACTGTTTTCCCTCTTGTTTTGGTTCATTCGTTTTTCTGTATCCACCCGAGGAGGATGCCAGTGGGCGTCGAAACTGTTGTGGAAATAAACTCTGTCTATTAGAGTGGGTTTTTATTTTCATATTTTAACCTTCACGTAGAAAAAAGTGAAGTTTTTGCAAATTTCACTATACTACACCAATTTATGCTTTCTCTCTCTCTCTCTCTCTCTCTCTCTCTCTCTCTCTAATATATACTCGTATATACACACACACACCTTTGGTTATCTTCCTCCCGAATTGTTGATTCTGACGAAGTTGAAGCTTTTCACTCCGCCTTAGACCTAAATTTTAACGTGGAATCCGAACCACGCCCCACCAGCAGACCAGCGTCTTAACTACTAGGCCACCCAGGGTACCCATTTATCTACCAACCACTTTCCTTGTGTGGAAGGATGAACAGCTGGGTTTTGCTGCGCGCCGGCTGCCGTCACCGGGACCGATGGATTCGTAGTAGCGACGCTAACCACCACCACCGAGGCGCAATATATATTGTTATGTATGGGAATAACGTAATAAGGTTAATTAATTACTGGTTATAAATTAACCAACAAAAAAATTTGATCATGCAAAAACGATACGAATTTGTATGGGTAAAAATAAAAATGAAATAATTTTCATGTTATGCGAACATGAAATTACTTTTGCTCTTAGGGCTAAAGTGGACCAGAGGTTAGCGTAGAAGGGTGTAAATCACGCTCGCGTTATCAAAAAACGAACGGATGGTGATACCTCAAGAGTGAATGATTGCTCAAAGGTGTTTTGTTTACCATTTGGTTTCGCCTGAGGGATATCCTCGAGAAATTTTAAATTTTAATTTAAATTTTTTTTAAGAAAGACCGGGCATAAATGTAACGAACTTAAAATTAGAAGAGAGAATCAGTGCATCTCAGAGCGTTGTGAAATAATGTTCTCTCACAAAACCTGTGTGAAATTTAAATAAGAACATTAGATTTATTCCTCCTTTTAAGAACAAAAAACGAGTTCTTAGTGGAAGTTTGTTCATGTATATAAATATACATATATTGTGCCGTAATGGTAAATTCAAATCGCGTGTGGCACTTAGAAGCGAAATCGTTCTTCTAATTTTGGGTAAATTACTCGCCAAGCAAATAAAGTGAGTCCTAGATTCACCGTTAGAAAACGGACAGATTTCCGTGCATTCGGTAGAAATATAAAATACACAGGATTATAATGTACAAATTCTCAAGAGAATAATTACCACTGTCAAAAGGAAGTAGGTAAACATTGTAACTAAAGTATGCATTAAACATTATAATTGAAATGGCCAAATAACCAGATAGGATTCCATTAATTCTACGAAATTGTATTATGTACAAAATACAGTCAAAAGGCCGGGTAGAGAACCAACTGTTATTCTAAAGATAATTCAATCAAAATTGTAGTATGTACGCGTTTATTCATTTCAATGATCTTGTGTATTACAATACGGCTGTATTCAGTTAGACAATTTTAATCTACAATTTGTAGTTATTTAACAGTCAAATTAAATTGCTTGTGCATTTTACTTAATTGTCTTATTATCACGTGTCATTCTTCAACAAATCTTTATTACTGTCAAAAATCTCATTTTGCATTGTAATTAGTTTAGAAAGTCTGATGAATATATTATTTTTGTAAAAGGTTTTATAATTATCCCCCTACACGAATTGACAGAGAAATAAGAATATATAATCACTGATAATATAACATTGGGTTAAATTTATATTATGTGGTTTAAAGGAAAACAGGCTAAATAAAGGTATAATTTACACATTAAAAATACAGTATAAAACCACGTCAAAAAACAATAAATAAATATATATATATATATATATATATGAATAGAAACGACGTGTGCAGAGACGCTCCTTATTTACGTCGTTTCTATTCATTTATATACTGCGTGGTCATTGCAGTTAAATGCACATATTCACGATTTGCGAGGGTGCCCTCTCAGGGCATTGGTTTCTGCCCTATGTAGGAGAATTTCGATTTATGATTGATCAAGGTCCGTAGTGTAATGGTAGCGCATCCAACCGGCAATTGGAAGGCCCTGGGTTCGATTCCCGGGCGGTTCGCCTCATTTTTCATTTATTCGTTATTTCTCTTCCCCGTGTGCAGAGACGCTCCTTATTTACGTCGTTTCTATTCATTTATATACTGCGTGGTCATTGCAGTTAAATGCACATATTCACGATTTGCGAGGGTGCCCTCTCAGGGCATTGGTTTCTGCCCTATGTAGGAGAATTTCGATTTATGATTGATCGAGGTCCGTAGTGTAATGGTAGCGCATCCAACCGGCAATTGGAAGGCCCTGGGTTCGATTCCCGGGCGGTTCGCCTCATTTTTCATTTATTCGTTATTTCTCTTCCCCGTGTGCAGAGACGCTCCTTATTTACGTCGTTTCTATTCATTTATATACTGCCTGGTCATTGCAGTTAAATGCATATATATAATATATATATATATATATATATATATACCCACACAGGGTGTTTCACAACTGGTCTGCCATACTTTGGGCGGTGATTTGGGGGAGAGGGATGATATCGCGTAAAAAAGTTAATACAAATCACTGCTATTTCCAGCCGTTGCGGAGCTACGAACTTTTTGAGGTGGATGTAAAAAAATAAACGAGAGTATTAATTAGTGATGAGGTCACATCCGCATCCGCATCCGCGGAACATCCGCACATTTTCTCGCATCCTCATCCGCGTCCGCATCCGCACTTTGGACTGCGGATGTCGTGCGGATGTGGACCGTTGAGATAAAACGTCATTAATAAGCGGAAATTATCAAATTCTACTATATTAATAGAACTAGTTCATTGTGCGCAAAAGTGATGCAAGCGACAAGACGAGAGGCTGTTCTTGTATGAAGTTACTCTCTTGCAACCTACTTAGATCCACGTTACAAAGCTAAGTTATTTTCACCTAGTACATTAGAACGAGTTAAATCATCACTTGGCAAAGCAGTTGAAGAGCTTCAATCTCTTGAATCTGTCGCTTCGCGGCCTTCGCCACCCACCAAAAGAATAAAAGTTTCAGTGACAGAACCAACACCTTCAACAAGCAAATCTATCACAGAATCTGTCTCTCAGTTTCTTGAGTCAAGCAGCAATGACGAGACCTACGCGATGTCAAAAGATGTAGTAAAAATGATCGAGAGCTATCACCAAGAAAAACGCCTGGCTGCATGTGACAATCCTATTAGTTGGTGGAAAAATACGCAGAATATCTATCCATACTTGAGTAAACTTGCAAGGAAACATTTAGCCTGTCCTCCAACAAACGTACCAAGCGAGAGATTATTTAGCAGTGCTGGATTAATATATGATGAAAAGAGAAACAGACTGGCAGCAGAAAAGGCAGAAAAATTAATGTTCCTTAAGCATAACCTTCCTATAATTAAGTTTGAACATTAAACGATGAACATCTTAGTTTACTTTATTTTAATTACTCATTTATAAATATGCCTAATAAAACTTTAAACTTAATATAAATAGTTATCAAGATAATTAAAGATCTCTTTCTATAAGGGTGGAGGTTGGGGAAAGGGTCGGGTAACACAATTATGGTTTCTAATTGTGGCTGAAACTCAACAAAATATAACGAATTTATTTGCAGACGAATTCACTAATTGATTTCTATATTAGTTAGATGCTTGCTATTATTTTATATGTTCAGGGAAAAGTACATCAATTATTGTACAATTAATCAATTATACTACATTATAGCTACAGCTCTCTCTATATAATAACTTATTATATACGTTAAACACAACAAATCTCGAATATATCCTAAAAAATAACGAAAATGTAGACATCCGCATCCGCATCCGCGGATGTTGAAATCAAACATCCTCATCCGCATCCGCCGCGGATGTGAAAAAAATGACATCCGCTACATCACTAGTATTAATCTGATGTATTTATTGCTACATTTCATGTGATACACCTTATAAATGTTCAAAATGTCCGCCTCGGTTTTCAATGCACAGCCTTGCTCGTTCCAAATAAGAGTCCACTTCCCATTCAATCATTTCGGAGTGTTCTCGTATGTAAGCAGCGGCATCCATAATCCGACGCAAGAGTTCCTCTCTCGTTTGTACTTTGGTCTTGTAGACCATCTTTCTCATAAAGCCCCTTAAAAAGAACTCTAATAGGATCAGGTCCGGAGATCTCGGGCGCCACGACATTGGACCAGCATGACCAATCCAACGATTCCCGTATCGCTGATTCAAGTAATCGGTAACATGCTGTTCTGAAAGAACATCCTGCGCCTTGTCTTCAAGGGCACGTCCTCCATCAAAAGCGGCAATTCGTTCGTCAAAGTTCAGATAAATATCAGCAGTTAATCGTTGTTCCAAAACGAACGGTCCAATCAGCCGATCTCCAATTACACCGCACCAAACATTCACCGAGAATCGGTGTTGAAAGTTTCCTTCAACGATACCGTGGGGATTATCGGCGGACCACAAGTGAAAATTTCGTGTATGCGACTAAGAATTTGGTGATGCATAACTATCCACTGGCAAAATTGAACACGTTTATCGTGATCATCCGGCTGAAGAGCTTGCACACGTTGCAAATGATAGTGATACAAACTCTCATCATGTATGGTTCACTCTACACGCGATGCGGATTCACCAATTCGTCTGGAAATCCTTCGAACACTGGTAGTTGGGCTACGTTGTACTAGGTCCAGTATGCACTCCTCCACAGCAACGGGCCGTCGTACTACATGTTCTTGGTTACATGGAATAATTGTCCCTGTTTCTCTTAATCTCTGGTGTGTGTCACTAAACATTTGCCTGTTCGGTATTCGGCGGTTCGGAAAACGTCTTCGACATTTCTCAACTACCGTTCTACTGTTACCATCACAGAATCCATAAATGAAATGGATATCAGTGTATTCAGCGGGTGTGAACGGTTGATTCATTTTGAATGTTCACCTTAGCGCAACACCGTGTCTCGTACCACAGCTCAGAACCCACTGAAAGAAAAATTGAGGATTAGTTGTGGTAACTTCGTTAACCAAAACTACTACCAGTGCTGCCATCTATCGAATTACACACAAGTAGGGATTTTGTTGTTTGCACATCTTAAAACGTCCGTAGTTCCGCAACGGTTGGAAATAGCACCTATGTTGTATTAAATTTTGTACTCGATATCACCCCCAAATCACACATCCCCAAAGTATGGTAGACAGGTTGTGAAACACTGTGTGTGTGTATATATATATATACACAGGGTGTCCCATAAGTCCGGCATCATAGGAAAAATAATAAAAAAGGCAAAACAAAAGCTTTTATTTATAGAACGTGCTCAATATGTCCACCATTGTTTTCAATACACAAATTCAGACGTGATACCCAGTCAGCAAGCACACGGTGAATGATGTCAGGAGTAATGGTGTTACATGCCCCAATAATGTGCTGCAGCAAATGTTCAACACTCCTAATTTTCTCTGCGTATACCAGCGCTTTCAAGTGGCCCCAGAGATAAAAATCTAGTGGCGTGAGATCCGGGCTTCTAGCTGGCCATTCCACAGGCCCTCGACGTCCTATCCAATGACCAGGGAATGTTGGTACAGGTATTCTCTTACTTGGGTGCTGTAATGTGCAGGAGCGCCGTCTTGCTGGAACCATGTTGGGAAATTTCCTTCTTCGTTCAAGATACTGGGAAATGCTCCTTCCTTGAGCATACGTAGGTAGGTGACTCCAGTGACACGTTCATCGAAAAAGAGGGGGGCCTATGATGCGATCCTTCCAAATGCCACACCATACCATCACCCGAGATGCACCTTGTTCCTTTGAAGAGGTATACCAGTGAGGGTTGTTTTGAGACCAGTAGCCGGTGTTCTGTCGATTTACCTCACCATTTCCATAAAAAACAGCCTCGTCACTGAACAGAATGGTGGACGGGAAATTGGCATCCCGAGCATATTGTTCCGTAGCCCATTCACAAAATTCCATCCGCCGATCGGGATCATCTTCGCTTAATTTCTGTAGGATCTGAAGTTTATATGGATGTCATTTGTGAGCCTGAAGAATGCGATGGATGCTACTTTTCGTCACTCCTGTCTCAGCGGACAATCGCCGAAGAGACTTATTGGGACTTCTGTTAAAATGAGCCAGGGTAGCAGTCGCTGTATCATCGTCAGTGGACCTCCTTGAAGGTCCACTGCGTGGTTTATCTTCTATGGATCCTGTTTCCTTAAACTCTGCAACAAGTCTGCTGACACAACTCTGTGTTATTGGCTCGCGGTCTGGATGCAGTCTGTTAAATTCAGCAGCGGCCTCTCTTTGACTCCGATTTCCTATGAGTAGAATTATCTGGATTCGTTCTTCCTTGCTCACAGACATTATGACCTGTAGAAAGAGAAAAATATGAATTATGGTTTGTAGAAATAGAAAAATATGAATTTCTCCTATGATGCATGCCAGACTTATGGGATACCCTGTATATATATATATATATATATATATATATATATATATATATATATATATATATATATATATATATATATATATATATATATTGAGCGGCAGAAAAATCGGCCCACTTGGAATATCGCGAAAAGCAAAAAAGTGGGCAAGCTTCCGTTTATAAAGTTTTAAAATTCAAAAATATAGTCTATAAGGCAACTAAATAACGAGACAAAACAATGTTAGCTGTGAACGCACTAACTGTAACGAATTTTCGACTTCTTTTAAGAATTCGACAGTCTGACATTCAGTTGCTATTAGACTGCTAGTGCCACTTTTTTCTTCCATTAGTGGGAGTAGGCATTTGCGTTTAGTAACAGATAGACTTCTAATTCTTTTGGGTCTCAGAATTGGACATTTACAATGAATTTGAGACCCGTGAACGGCGCAAGAGCCGTCGCCCTAATTGAAGATGGTCGGAGCCAGCGTTACATCACCGGTTCGACGTGTCTACCAACGTTATGTGGAGACAGGAGAGTACACCCGAAGACCAGGATCTGGAAGATCGCGCTGCACATCTGCCCGTGATGATCGTTTCATCGCCGTGAGTGTTTTGCGAGATCGTCGCTTGACTGCCACAAACGTCCGCAATGAGCTGGAAAAGTCTCGAGACGTCAGTGTATCGGAGCGACCCGTTAGAAGGAGACTTATGGAAAGTGGCTTACATGCTAGACGTCCAGCAATGGGCCCGGAATTGCTCCCACATCACCACAATGCTCGTCTTGTTTTCGCTCGTGAGCATGCATGTCCAACGGGGACGAGTATTGTTCACGGACGAATCAAGATTTAATCTTCGAACATCCGATGGACGGGAAATAGTGTGGAGAAGAACAGGAGAAAGTCCATGAATAATACTCGTATAATAATATTAATTGGATCAAACACCTTTCTTTTTAAAGAACGTGTGTTTGAAAACTAATGAGTCACATATACATTTTGATCTCGAAGTCGCTGCTTTTAGATAATACCGACGTAAATAAACAAATCGTCGGGTTTGTTACGAAACAAAGAAGATAATCCACTCAGAAAAGGGTTCACGCACAATGATGCAGAATTCTTTTTAAACATCGATGATGACCATCAGATCAGACGGAAAACTCGATGCGTCCCTCCACCGTCCCCCTCCTCCCTTCCTTCATAAAATTGGAAATAAATAAAATAAAGCTGATGGATGTGAAAAAGATAAATTTATTATCCTGTTTACTATATCATTTATTTATAATACAGGGTGTACACAAATTATCTTCACAACTTCTCTCTCAAATAAAAATATTAGGAAACGAGGTACACATACCGTTTTTGTGCCATCTGTGAGAGAAAGTAATAAAGTTTCACATAACCTCAAATACATTCAACATGGACACCATTTGTCACACGCAAACGGTATTCTAGCTCCATCCATGTACGCTGCAACATTTCAACGCCAACTCTTGCAACAGCAGCAGCAATTCTGGTCTTTAAATCGTCGATGTTGGCTACTGGAGTTGTGTACACGCAGTCTTTCACATAACCCATAGAAAAAAGTCACAGGGTATGTAAAAGACTGCGTGTACACAACTCCAGTGGCCAACATCGACGATTTAAAGACCAGAATTGCTGCTGCTGTTGCAAGAGTTGACGTTGAAATGTTGCAGCGTACATGGATGGAGATGGACACCATTTGTCACACGCTCACTGTATTCTATGTTGAATGTGAGGTTATTTGAAATTTTATTTCTCTCACAGATGGCGCAAAAACGGTATGTGTACCTCGCTTCCTAATATTTTTATTTGAGAGAGAAGTTGTAAAGATAATTTGTGTACATCCTGTATATTAGCTCCATCTTTTTTCGGTCACTATGGCAACCATCAGGGCATAAAAGGGCATAGAAAAAATGGAACCGGAGGAGGGGAGGAGGTTGATGAAATAAAAGGGATCATCATCGAACGTGACAAAGTTTTCAGTCTAATTGTTTGCACACATACTATTCACATTCGTGGTGGTAGCATGGTTTTACAAATACAGAGTTTGCCGGACAAAGGTTTCCATTTGGAAGTACTCACAAAAAAACTACGAAGAACTAAACTAAATCATGAAAAGGTTCCCTTCATTTTTTTTCTTTTTTTAAACCGACCAATCGAAATTTATCACGAAACATACTACAAATCAGTGATGTAGTCGAGACCACCAAGTCCGAGACTGAGACCGAGACCGAGACCTGATCCTGTGAGACCAAGATCGAGACCGAGATCAAAGGTTCGAGATCGAGATCTACCTTCCGAGATCGAGACCCTTAAAATTCGAGACCGAGATCGAGATCGAGACCAAGCTCATGCCCGTTCAATTTGTTTTACACTACTATGGAAATTAGACTATGTTAAGTATATTAATAAACTAATAACTACTTTCTCAGATATAGTATGTTGAATGCAAAAAGTGTAGCCTATAAATTAACAAATTAATATATATATATATATATATACACGTACTTTTTATTTATTTACTTCTTTTATATCTGTTACAGAAGGTTTGGATCAAGTAAAGATAAGCACCCCCAGCCTTCTTTAATTAGCCTTATAAGGCTAACTAACGAAAATATCACGACCTAACCTAACCAATCGTTAAGTCAACTGTACGCCCTTGACGATGGTTAGGTTAAGTCGTGATATTTTCGTTAGTTAGCCTTATAAGGCTAATTAAAGAAGGCTGGGGATGCTTATCTTTACTTGATCCGAAGGTTTAATGAACGTACCCACTACCCAGTTGACTTGTGCATTTATTTAAAGCATGATAGGTGCTCATTACACTTAAGGAACATCAGCATGCTCAGAAGATCTGCTGAAGTTCGACTTCTGTGGGGCCTCATTATTATGCCTCCCTGGCTAAATACACGCTCAATTGGAGCACTAGAGGCAGGCACTGTTAAAACAGTCATGGCAATATTGGCCAGTGATGGAAATTTATCCCTTTTCTGGTGCTAAAACTTTATTGGAGAGCAGTTGTCTAAAATATGAGATTCATCGATCTCTAAGAGGTACCGCCGCAACTGTTCCCTGCGGTTCAAAATCTTCCCAGTTTCAACGTTCTTCTGCTTGGAACGACAGCTTTGATATTTTGCCATTAGTCTCGGAACTTTGGTTTGACTGTTTTATTTCGTCATCGCTGCTGTGAGATGAGCGCTGTCTCTCTGTATCTGCTCATTCTCCGTGCTTGAGTTTCCTGTATAGCATTTTTCCAACACCATTTCTAAGAAAAATAAATTGACATATCAGTACTATAAACAGAGGCATGGCAATTAGCATAAGGTCTAAATAATATATATATATATATGGGGCTCCAATAAACCTTAGCCCCCCCCACCCATGGCCTAAACCATTAGAGGTACAGTAAAACTAAACACACCTTACAAAAGAGAATTTAATCCTGCATTTAATGAGAAACAATTAAAACTTGGTGTTCCCGCCATTGGCTTCCAAGACAGCCTGAATTCGCTTTGGGTAGCTTGCCAAAAGTGACGTGAATAGATCTTGATCGTTACGCAAATTTACTAAAACAGTTTCAATGTGTTGCGTCATTGTATCCTTCGAAAATCGATTTGCTGCAGGTTCTTGAAACAAGAGACATTCAACCTTGTCCTTTATAACTGATCCAATGTGTTCACAGACGTTCAGGTCAGGAGAATTTCATGGCCATTCTTCATTTCCAAAGAAATCGATCTCATAGTTCCGCAACAACTGTTGAGTGGCTAATGTCTTAAAGCAGGGGGCCTTATCGTGCAGAAGTGTGACCTGATCGACATCCATAACATTGTTTGGGTTTCTTAGAAAAGGAATGACATGCTGGGATAGAATAATATCACGAAAATACTGTCCATCCCAACTCTGACCATTTGGCTTCAGCAGCCACATGAGCTTCTTTGCAGTGAACAAACAAAACACACCAACACAGTCTGGACTTTCTAATAATTCGCGATAATGTTCATTGTCATCGATTTCATCTGGTGTTGTGGCCCACACTCGATCATTTTGGTACTTAGGCCGACGTGTTACGTAAACAAAAAATTCATCGGAGACAGCTAAATGCATGAAATCATTCACATCCCAATCTTCAAGATAATGGGCAAACCACATTCTGTCATCGATGTTAAGTTGAGTTTTTCTTGGCTTTGGAAGTTCATGCCAAGGCTTTAAACCTTGCCTATGACGGTACAGTCGAATGATCTCACCACTAACGATCTTTCCTCTCAACACTTCGATCTCTCTAGAAAGTTTAGCACAGCTGTTTTTCCGCTTACGCGTACCGCTTTCAATGATGTCCTTTGTTTCCTGAGAGAGTGGCAAATTTGGGCGCCCAGATTTGGTTGTATCCATTTCACATTCATCCAAAGTTTTATTCCAATTTCTTTTGACGAAGTCCTCACTTCTTCGCAACTTTTTGGCAACCCATGAACGTGTTATAAAGGTGGCTCCAGCATCACGAGCTTCCCGAAATGTTATTGCTCGTATGCGATCTATCACACGTTGCCTCTCCGAATCACCAATTAATTGAGAAGCCATTATATTATCACTTTATCAGCTAGAGTAATTTTAATACCTGCAATAAATAAAGAATTTTATATATTTTTATAATCACTAAAAACTATTTCGATATAAGTAAACATGTAAGCTGCAAATGGGGGGTTTATGGTTTTTTGGAACCCCTTATATATATATATATATATATATATATATATATATATATATATATATATATATATATATTAGGGTGATTCAAAAAAATCAAATTTTTTTTTTAATTGTTCAACTTGTATTTTTGTTCCCTATGACAAAAAAGTAGTGTATGCCAAATTTGGTGAATTTAAATAAAATTTACTATGTGCTACCAGGCGTCAAAGTTTCCCTCTTTTTCAATTTGTTTGTTTTTCCAACTTATGATTTTATGTTTAATTGTTTATATTTCAGAATTTTTAATTAATGGTTTATATACTAGCTTGCTTTTAATTGTTGCTTGGAACTCGTAATTTTGATACCAATTAATTGATTATGGAAGCTAGGCCTAACTCACCATCACCCAGTTGCTCATTTGGGAGAAGTTCTACAAGAAAAGAAACTGAAGTATGGCTAATTGGGCAGCCCTCTGCAGTACTAAAAACATCCGTATTACCATCAGAGAAGGAAATGATGGCCCTCTTCATGCACTACAGAAATATTAAAAAGCAAGACATTAGAGAATCATGCTGCTCTACTGCAGATGATGTGCTAGCAGTTTGGAAAAAAGCAGGAATACCAGCAAAACAAAGAATACATGTAGTAGATAAAATTCAAGGAATACTGAAGGAATGACAGCTGCTTAAGAAAAACAAAGCAAACAAATTGAAAAGATCACAAAATTTAAATAATAAAGAAGAAAAATGGAAAGATAAACTGGAAAACTTATTTGACATTGCTCATGAGAATGCTATGCAGCTTATAAAAATAGAAGAAGATAAGAAATTCTTGAAAATGCAACGTGAGAAAGGACGTCATGGAAAAATGGGTACCATTGTTAAGGCTGTTGCTAAAAAAGAGCAAAGAGCAGCAGAAAAGCAACAACGTTATGAAAAGAGGAAAGCAGAAGAAGAGATCAAAAGAAAGAAGAGTGAAGAGGCTGTCATATTCACCAGTACATCATCAGAATCAGAATCAGAGGAGAGTAAAAGTGATGAATCTGGTTTCTGTGCTGCACAACCTTCAACATGGAAAAGTAAGGTTGGCAAACGTAGAAAATTGTTTGATGATAAATTATTAGGAAGTCTTGATGTTGCAAAATTGAGTGACAGAAATGCGTCTCTTTTTAATGCAAACAATCAGACATCACTTGAATGGGACATCTGCGAACAAATAAAATGCATGTGTTTCAATACAACGGCAGCCAATACTGGTCCTAGAAATGGTGCAGCTATTCTTCTAGAACAAAAATTCGACAACGATTTATTGTGGCTGGCATGTCGACACCATATTTGAAATTATGCTGGAAGCAGTTGTTTCAAAGTCTTTATCACCATCTTCTGGCCCAGATATAGTCCTTTTTAAGAAGTTCAGAGAAAAATGGTCAAGCATTAATAAGGAGGACTACGAGACAGCATTATCAGATCCAGATATCTATGAAAATATTCATGACATCAAAGATGACATAATTATATTTGCAACAAATCAACTAGATACATTCCAACCAAGAGACGATTACCTAGAACTATTGCAGTTAACAATTATTTTTTTGGGAGGTGAACCAAAAGGTGGAATCAAATTTAAACATCCAGCGGGACTTCATCAGGCTAGGTGGATGGCCAAAATTACATATTCATTAAAAATTTTTATGTTCAAATCTTAGTTCAAAATTTCAGTAAAAGACAAAAAAGGACTAAAAGACATCTGTCTATTTGCTACTCGGTTATATGTAAAGGCATGGTTTACAGCTCCTGTGCCATCTTGCGCTCCTCGTCTTGCTCTGGAATTATTACAGAATCTTGTAGTCTACAAACAAATAAATGACACAATTGCATTTGTTGCTATTAAAAACTGTTAGGTCACCTCTGGTACCTATCAGAAGAACTGGTAGCCTTGGCCTTTTATGATGATGAAGTGCCTACTGAAACGAAAAACAAAATTGTAAAGGCCTTGCAAAATACAACAGAAACTCTTCCTGCAAAACGGGCTTTTCTAGATCCTGCACTTATTCCAACGAAGAAATTAGAAGATTTTGTCACATCAAATACTCAAAGATTCTTTACAATAACAGAATTTAGTTCAAAATTTTTACTCAAAGATGCTAAAGAATGGCATAATGATGAAGAGTATAACTCCGCTAAGAAATCTATCAAACAGTGGAAAGTCGTGAATGATATAGCGGAAAGAGGAGTAAAATTAATGGATGAATATAATAAAATACTAACACATGACGAAGATCAAAAACAATTCTTGCTACAAGTAGTGAAAAACTACAGGGCTGTTTACCCTGATAGAAAAAAAGAAACATTGATGAAGTAAGGACAGTTAATGTCTCAAATATCATGCTAGTTTAATTATGCATGCTTGTGGTTATGGTAGGACCTAAGGGGGAGCTTTCCACATTAAAAAAAAAGCAATGCGCCTTGTACTGTACCCCCCTGGGTGGTGTGGAAAAATTTGACAATTTGAGTCGTTCTGTCAATTTTTAATTGCTGGTAGCAACCCCTAAAAATTAAAAATTTGCTAAAATATTTTAGGATAGTTGTTTTTATGCTGAAATGAACCATTTAAAGGGTTGAACACATTAAAATATAAAAAAATTTTTTTACCCCCATATTTGAATCACCCTAATATATATATATATATATATATATATATTACGAAAGTAACACGTGAAAAATATTTATGATGAATAAAACCACGAAGGAAAGGAAACACAAAATGGTGCTCAAGCGCTTTCGTCTAATGACATCCTCAGGAACACTGAAGTACATAAAAGGGTAACAGCCTATATACAGTTTTTCGAAATTACTTATATTCCGAGAATCCTGGGGGTTGGCATCCCGTGGTTGCGGTACGTCGACGATATTTTCTGTATCTGGCCCATGAATCGTGACCTGGATAACTTCCTCCTTCAGTTAAATGATCAAGTCCCCTCTATTAAGTTTACTTTAGAAGTGGAACAAGACAATTCAATCCCATTTTTGGATGTGCGTGTACACATGGAAAGCCCAGGTTTTAAGTTTAGTATTTATCGGAAAACAACAAACAATTTGTCCTACGTACACTTTTACTCGGGACATGACACCCCTACTAAGAAGGCCATTTTTTCATCAATGTTTCTCCGCGCCCTTAGGATCGCCAGTCCGGAATACATCGATGCTGAATTGGAAAAAATCAACGGTATTGGAAGTGATTTGTGTTATCCATCTGCGTTTATGGAATCTTGTCTCAACAAGGCAAAACGAACTTTCTATCGTGTCAATAATAACACTCGTACTTTGTCAAAAAATATTTTAGTACTTCCATTTTTCCCGGGCTTTTTAGGCATTGCTAATGTACTGTACTTAAACTTTTGGATATTAATGTAGTATTTTCATATAACAATATTGTGAAAAATATCATAGTAAAAAATAGCCCTACCAATAATTCAGGCATTATCTATAAAATTGGTTGTAAACAATGTGATTCCTTTTACATAGGGTCAGACGGGAAAGGATTTGCACACACGTATAAAACAGCATCAATATTCCGTTAGAACAGGACAGTTGTCCAGTGCCCTTTTTGTCCATTTGTCAGAGTTAGCCCACTGTATTGATTGGAATAATGCTTCAGTTTTATTCCATTCTAGCAACATTGTTAATAGAAATATTCTTGAGTCTGCCATTATCCAACTTTCAAATAACTTCAACATAAGCAAAGGTCTTTTTCAACTCGATCCTGTTATTTTGAATTCCTTCCAAACAGATTTAGATAAGAAGGGTAGAACACACTAAATCTTTGGTAAACTTGTCTGCTACTTTATTAACTTTTAATTTGCATTTTATTTTTATATATATCGAAACCTGACCATAGGCAGAGTGTTAAAACCCGGGCAGTTTTCCAATATAAATTTGTATTTTTATAATCCATTTGATCTTGTGCTAAAAATCGATATTATTCCTTACAAATCTGTACGCCTCACTGATAATCCTTTAATTTTTAATTTTTAATTTTTATTTTTACTTCTCTGTTTATTGCATATATATATATATATATATATATATATATATATATATATATGTATATGTATATATAGATATGTATGTATATATATATATGTGTGTGTGTGTATGTATGTATGTATGTTATTTATTTTTCTTTTTTTTTCTTTCTGTAACCTATATATAGGCTGTTACCCTTTTATGTACTTCAGTGTTCCTGAGGATGTGATTAGACGAAAGCGCTTGAGCACCATTTTGTGTTTCCTTTCCTTCGTGGTTTTATTCATCATATATATATATATATATATATATAATATATATACGGGTTGGCGGAAAGTAGCTCCCTAATTTAAATTACATATAAATTAGTTAAATTGTGATTGTATTGTTATATTGTTATGGTGTGTTCTCTAAAGTGGTACAATTGTAACGTTCATTTTTGTTTTTCATTTCAGATTGAAGGGTAACATGGCTGAGCGTTTAACACTGCAGGAGCGTGCCCAGTTGGCGGCACGGTACGAAGTTTGGCAATCTGTCGTTCGAGTTCAAAGATGGTGGCGGGCCATTCACGGACCACGTGCCCAAGTGGACCCGAAAACAATCAAGAACTGCCACTCGAAGCTCATGACCACGGGGTCTGTGGCAGATGTTCGAAGATGTGGTCGCCCTTCGACATCCAGGGCCCAGGAGACGGTGCAGGCAGTTCAGGAAATGTTCGCACGGAGTCCACGAAAGTCAACTCGCCAGGCAGCTCGGGAAAGTGGACTCTCCCGCTACTCAGTGCGAACTGTGCTGAAGAAGGAGCTGAACTGGCGTGCGTGGAAGCCGCATTACTGCCAATCTCTCTCGGACGAGGACTGCGACATTCGCATGGAGTTCGGGGAAATCATGCTGGCTTGGCATGAAGACTGGCCCCATCTCTTCCGCAACATCCTCTGGAGCGACGAGGCGGTGTTCCACGTCGGAGGCTTTGTCAACCGCCACAATTGCCACTACTGGGCAGGAGAGGATCCCATGGTTACCGCTGAAAAACGGCAGAATCGGTTCAGTGTAACGGTGTGGTGTGGTATGACCTCAGATCAGGTTGTGGGCCCGTTCCTTCTGCGCAACACCATGAATGCTGAGCGGTTCCTTGCTATGTTGCGAAACGAGGTCTGGCCGGTTGTCAGCACATGGGAGAACATCGACGATCTGATATTTATGCAAGATGGCGCCCCTCCGCACTTCGCTCTTGTTGTCCGTGAGTGGCTGGATGCCCACTTCCCTGGGCGTTGGATGGGTCGTCGTGGTCCACATCAATGGCCAGCCAGGAGCCCCGACTTGACACCGTGCGACTTCTTTCTTTGGGGGTGGGTAAAGGAAGAAGTCTACCGCACCAAACCGAGGACATTGGAAGAACTGGAGGACCGAATTCGGGAAGTCATGTCCTCCATCCCGCCGGAGTTCCTGCTAAAGTCAGTGGACGCCATTCCTGGGCGACTCCAGAAGCTGGTGGAAAGAGTTGGAGCCCACATTGAATTTTAGAGAAAACCTACCATGTATGCCTACCTTTTCATATTATTTCTTCTGAAATAAATGGATAATATATGTATTTTTTTACCAATCCAAAATAGGGAGCTACTTTCCGCCCACCCTAGTATATATATATATATATATATATATATATATATATTCTTCTCCCCTACTATGGGAATAGAAATTTACGTTTACCCGATGCCAAATCAAATGGAAAAGGGAGAGAGCGAGGGATCAGGGCGGAGAGTGTGCGGTCTGTGGACAGAACACTTTCCATATATGGTAAAGTGGGCGGGGCCTATGTTTGCCATGGCCCGCGTCGGGGTCACATGCTTAACATATTACAATACATTGCTTATACATGTCAAGCAAAGAAGTTCCTTATGAGGACGTTATTGCTCACTATTTTTCTCCAAATAAATTCGATGCTTAAAGGAGCCCGTAGGAAATTGGTGTTAGATCTTATACAGTTCATCTAAATTCTACAAGTGTTTAGTGTAATATTAAGAAGGTGGATTGCGTATGCTTACCATATTACTATTAAGATTTATTAATAACTAAGTTAACATGAATTTCAGTTATTAATTTTACTCCACATGATATTCCGCACACCCAATTCACACAGTCACCATCCGCCACTGATATATATATATATATATATATATATATATATATATATATATATATATATATATATATACACACAGTATATATCAACGTAAAGAACGACGCTTGTATAGAAGAACGTTCCGCGCAAGATGAGGAGGGAGAAAGAGCAAATGAAAAGAGGTAACCACCCGGGAATCGAACCCGGGATCTTCCGATTGCCGGTCAGATATGATAACCACTACACATATGTGGTTACCTCATTTTTTCATTTGTTCGTTCTCCCTCCTCATCTTGCGCGGAACGTTCTTCTATATAGGCGTCGTTCTTTACGTTAATTATACTGTGTTGTTTGCAGTTGAAATATATATATATATATATATATATATATATATATATATATATATATATCACGGTCAAGATCTCTCCAGACATTCTTTTCTGGATTCATATACAGTATATGAGGCCGCTTCTTTCTCTTAAATATTCACTTGAGAGCAATATACAGAAACTTATTTTCCAGTTTATAAACGGTACAAAAACAAAAATGAAGATGCCGGGATATACTGTAGAACTCGTAAATATTCAGACCTGACTCTACCAATAAATGATACAATATATACACACTACGTTCCAAATTATTAAGCAGATTGCATTTTCTCCAATGTTTTCAATAGTTTTTCACTGATTTCAATGAAATTTATAGCAAATAATTACTATATATAGCAGCACTGATGGTATTCATTTCGATAAAATATTTTGATAATTAATATAATTATCTCTTTTTATTGAAAAATATGTAAAATATGATGTTCCGAATTATTAAGCAAGTATTCTATTTTCAGATCTAAATGGTGAAAATGGGTAAGAAGAAGGATTTAATACTAACTGAGAAAAGAAAAATAGTCAAGTTACTCGCTGAAAATATAAAATCTATTGAAATTGCGAAGCAGTTTGGCAGGGCTTATCGAACTGTAAACAAGTTTGTAGCGGAGGGTACCAAACTGAGGCAGCGAAGTGATAAAGGAGCTATAAGAAAAGTGACAAGGCGGCAGATATCTGTAATCAAGCGCAAATTGCAAAGCATCCATTGTCCTCAAGTAAAAAGGTTTTTGAGCAGGCTGGCATACATAATGTACCAAGAACATCTCGATGTGGAATCCTCCAAACAATTAACACCCAGGTACAAGAAGCACGCGTTGAATGGGCGCGTCAGTACGTGAAAACAGATTTAATACTGTATTGTTAACCGATGAATGAAGAACAACCCTTGAGGCATCTGATGGTTGGTCAAGAAGATGGATTGCTAAGGTAGGGTGAGTCGAATTTTTCAACTTTCAAATTCCAAATATGAGGGGTGCTAAAAAGTTGCAGCATGACTTAGGAATTCTAAAGATATTTTTAATTTAATATAATTTAGTTTTGCTTGGTAAGAAGCTACATAAAAATAGTGACTTTTTTAACTTTTTTGTGGAATTATATAATAATTATTATATTAATAATTATATGCTGTATATATAATGCACTGCTGTTTTTGCTTATTTCACAGGTTGAAACATATTCATCAGTGTGCTGAAGATTATTTGTCCGTCAGTGCTACCATCCTAACCAGTGGGAATTGACCTACAATGGCTTCTAAAAGGAGGACAAGACTGGGGACATTCACACATATGAGCAACCTAATTGGAACTGGTAGAGTTGTTGCCCTCTGAACTCCCAACTCTGCGAGACGTTCTGAAATATGGGCTACTGCTAAGAGAACAAAGTGGTGAGGATGTGAGAAACTACCCAACAGCCCTTGCAAAGGACATTTACCCTAAAGTGCTTGAAAAGTGGGAACGAGCAAACAGTTCTTTTGTAGTCCCCGTTGTAAATTCACGAGTCACAATCTTAAACAAGATCCAAGAGAGCTGGGAGCAGGCCAAAAACATATCTCTTGGGAGAGGAAAGCTACATGTCAAAGAGGCTTTCATTGCAAAACTTGACAAGATTTTTGACATCCTCAGTTGCAAGTGTAAAATTGTTCTCTGCTCTGAATTTGGCTGCCTTGCAGATGCTGGTTGCAAAAACGAAACTCACATTAACTGTACATGCCCTAGGGAGATGAAGATCCCTGTGAAGGAACTTGCTTTCATTAAAGGTCAGAGAGACAAGTCTGGTTCTATTGGACCACATCAGATTGGCTTGCCAGATCAACCTGAGCACAACAGACAAGTCAAAAAGCAGAAGCGGCAAGAAGACGAAAGAAGAAGGCTTGCTGAATATAAGCAGACAAGTAAGCAGGATGTTTCAATGCCATCAAATGAAATAATTTTCTCTGATGATGAAAATGAAGAACAAATAGCTGATGCTCAAGATGGAAAGGATGGAAGTTATGAAGTGACATTAGAAATACCAAGCACGTCTTCAACTTCCAATAAAAAGCCAGAGTACAACACATTAGAAATACCTAATGTTGCTATGCATAACATCAGATATGGTGTTGGCCTGCGTGCCACAGCTGCCATCACCACTGCTGCCTTTATGGATTCTGGCTTGATCACTGAGAAGACAAGAGACTTGTAGTTGATCACAATAAAGTCAAGAGGGCCCAAGAAAAGTTATGAGATCCCTGGATCAGGAATTTGATGATCTTTGTAAGAAGGGTGAAATTGACTGCATCTTCTTTGACGGCCGTCAAGATACAACTAAAGTTATGCTGAAAGCAGACAATTCAGATCGTCAGTTCCCCAGCATCATCAAAAAGAGCATTATTCTGTGTGCAGTGAGCCAGGTGGAAGATATCTCTACCACTTCACTCCTGAGAAAGGCTCAATGAGAAAAAAACCTGCTGAAGTTATTGCTGATAATCTTGTAGATTTCATGAAGAAGAAGGGCATTGATAAAAGCCTGCAGGCCATTGGAGGTGATTCTACAAATGTTAACACTGGCTGGGAGGGTGGTTCCATGCATTGGGTAGAGGTCAAGCTTTGCCGTAAGCTGATCTGGTTGGTTTGTGCCCTCCACACTAACGATTACCCCTGCGACACTTGATCACAGCACTGGATGGGAAGACCTTGTCTAACAACAAGTGGACAGGTAACATTGGCAAGATGCTAGACACTGCAACCGAACTTGAAATTGATCCTTCATTCACCAAACTCTCAATTGGAGAGCCTCTTACTTCACTGAGTGACAATGTCGTAAAGGATCTCTCTACTGATCAAGCGTACGGGTATAGGATCACACAGGCCATAAGGACAGGAGAACTTCCCACAGATCTGGCCCTTCTTGAAATTGGTCCAATGAGCCATTCAAGGTGGTTGACAACAGCAAACAGGCTTTGTCGCATATGGGTTTCAAAGCATGGCCTTAAAGGCAAAACCCTCACAACTTAAGACTGATAGTGGAATACATTGCTGGTGTGTACTACCCCTGTTGGTTCAACATCAAAGTAAAACACTCTTGGGTGGAAGGCCCACGCCACATCTTGTTTCAGCTGCGGCTAGTTAGGCTGCAAAAGAAGGCTGTAGTGGATGCTGTTTTGCCAACCATCAAGCGCTCAGCATGGTATGCATTCAGCGAAATGATAATCCAGACACTCTTGTGCTCAGATGACAGTGAGGAGAGGAGAGCTGGTGTCCAAAAGATTGTTGACATGAGGGGTGGAGATGATGACACACTTGAGATCTTTCTGTACGTCCCAGGAAGACACCTTCCATCAACTCCAGTGCTTCTTCCGTGTTGGAGCTGACAGACTGGTCTGACGGGTATTTGAACCTCCTTTGACATGTAAACTGACTACAGCGGAAGTAAAGAAGTTCTTTGACAAGCCTATGCAAGTTCCACAGTGGCCCTGTCATGCTCAGTCAATAGAGAGGTGTGTGAAACAAGTCACAGAGGCAGCAGGCAGGGTGTATACACATGAGAAACGTGAGGGCTATCAGAGGCCAAGAAGCAAGTCGGCGGCTGATGTCCAAGAACGAATCAAAGCAAGACTTGATGAAACTTGTTTAAAAATTTTTTTTACTGATGTCATTACTTTCTAATGTTGTTTTATGATTACAAGGATATGTTTTATGATTACTAGGATATGTTTTATGCAGAGAAACTAACATTTTTATAGCATTACCTGACATTTTGAGAAGCTAAAATTAATAAATGTTGTTTTCCGAGAGCAATTTATGTGCTTTTTAATCAAACGTAGATTTACCAAGCTAAGTGTTGACCAATCACAAAAATAATAGCAGATTTGAATTCTTCACATCAAAAAACATATTTTTAAAACCCCTCAGTGAAGGAATTGGCAAAAATTAATTTTCACCTCCCAAATTGACACACCCTATTGCTAGGGTCAATCTCTACCATGGAATGAGGTTTTCTTTTAGAAAGTTTGTGTAAGACTGGGCATTCATTTTTACACCATCAGGCACTCTGTATGGGACAGCTACTTCATTGCCTATCAATCCTGCTCAAAACATGACACTACCTCCACCTTGTTGGCGTCTTAATCTCGATGGTAGAAATTGGCTCTCAGCAATCCATCTTCTTCACCAACCATCAGATCCCTCAAGGGTTGCTCTTCATTCATCGGTTAACAATACAGTATTAAAATCTGTTTTCACGTACTGACGCGCCCATTCAACACGCTGCTGCTTGTACCTGGGTGTTAATGGTGACTGAATCTTAGGTTTAAACGTCTTGTCAATTGTTTGGAGGATTCCACATCGAGATGTTCTTGGTACATTATGTATGCCAGCCTGCTCAAAAACCTCTTTAATTGAGGACAATGGATGCTTTGCAATTCGCGCTTGATTACAGATATCTGCCGCCTTGTCGCTTTTCTTATAGCTCCTTTATCACTTCGCTGCCTCAGTTTGGTACCCTCCGCTACAAACTTGCTTACAGTTCGATAAGCCCTGCCAAACTTCTTCGCAATTTCAATAGATTTTATATTTTCAGCGAGTAACTTGACTATTTTTCTTTTCTCAGTTAGTTAAATCCTTCTTACCCATTTTCAACATTTAGATCTGTAAATAGAATACTTGCTTAATAATTCGGAACATCATATTTTACATATTTTTCAATAAAAAGAGATAATTAAAATAATTATCAAAATATTTTATCGAAATGAATACCATTAGTGCTGCTATATGTAGTAATTATTATTTGCTATAAATTTCATTGAAATCGGTGAAAAACTTGAAAACATTGGAGAAAATGCAATCTGCTTAATAATTTGGAACGTAGTGTGTGTGTGTGTGTGTGTGTGTGCATGTATATATTATATATATACACACACACACACACACACACACACACACACAACAACTCAGAATGGTTCCCTGAGACACTTATATGTTAAACACAGGCCGTGCATGGAACAAGGAACTCTTCTGGAATTACATCCACTATAGTTCGAATAAGTAATGATAAATGACAAATACTATAGTTTTTTTTCTTTTTCATGATGGAAAACCCAACGTGGGCACCGGATTACTCGCAAAGAGGCCCCAAAATATAGCTTCCCTCACTAGCTATCTGCAAAGCAGATAGGATCCAGCTTTGGGACAGGATCTAAGGTTTACAGTTTACACCTAGCCTACTACATTCAGAACATCAATGTACCCAAGAAACTCATTGCATTCACGTCGGATTGAGGTTCTGAATGTAGTAGGCTAGGTGTAAGCTGTAAACCCTAGGTCCTGTCCCAAAGCTGGATCCTATCTGCTTTGCAGATAGCTGGTGAGGGAAGCTATATTTTGGGGCCTCTTTGCGAGTAACCCGGTGCCCACGTTGGGTTTTCCATTATGAAAAAGAAAAAAGCTATAGTATTTGTCATTTATCATTACTTATTCGAATTATATAGTATGGCAGGAGATATAGGTTCCCATGCACCCCCCCTAAAACTAAATTACAAAATGATTTTTAGCACGCATAGGACATCTACTTAAAGAATTTTTATGTTGCCAGCTGGAAAAAATGTCCCACGGGGTCCTAATTAGCATATTTCCAAGATGGCTGCCATCCGCATCCATTAAAACGCTAAGTGTCATATGTCAGTAACTAATGAGCCGATTTTGACGATCTTGGTGTCGATATTATGGTTTTTCTGAGGTGCTGAGTCGATTTCCGAGGTTTCAAAACGATTGGAGGTCAAGGTCACGTGATTCAGGCGAAGGTCAAGGTCATGTTGCTAAAAAATCGCTTCATTTTCCTTTTCCGACATGCATTATTTTTGACCCAGCTCCCATAGATATGGTGATAGAAGCTTCCTTATTGCTTTAGAAATTTCCCACATTATCCCAACTAATAAATCAATTTTAAAATTGATATAGCGCTTTAATTCTGAGTTATGGATCAATACTTGACCCCACCCCCTAGGTTTTGGATATGGACCGAAAATTATGGAAATCTGAAAATATAGCCAGGGATGCAAACTTAGTCTATATTTATGTTTTTAGGGTCATGAAATCGATTGGTGGTGGTTTAGAAGCAATTAGAGGTCATGGTCATGCTCCAAGGGCATGAGTCAAGATCATTTTGTTAAAGAATCGCTTCATTTTTTATTTTCTGACATGCATTACTTTTGATCCAGCTCCCATAGATATGGTGATAGAAGCTTACTTATTGCTTTAAAAACTTTTCTTATCATCATATTGTTCGTATTATTATATGTATATGTGTATTGATATTTATATGTATACTTCTCTTTTTCTAGATCTATTGGTGAAGGTGCATGCTGCTTCAACAGTGAATGCTTGATTCCGGTGATGGTGATATGCAGAGCCTATATCATATAACTATATGTGTATAGCGAACTAATACCAGCTTAGCAATAGTGATGGTGGACAGTCAAGCTTAATTAACCATGGTGAAAAAGAAGAGGAAAAGTGAACACAGTTCAGATGCGTCTGAACCCTCTGTGAAACAGAAGTGTCTTACCTCCACTTGCGTGTTGCACACCCCCAAGGTACCTGATGATAATCCCTTCACCTGTTTCAGTTCCGTCAAATGTGTGCCGTCAGAGAATTTGTCATATTTACTTGAGATCCGTGATAGAAGACTGGCTGAGCCACTTGATTCTCCCCATCGTATGAAAGCTGTATGTGATCTGCTGCCAGAAACTCTAGATGGTCTCTATTTGGAGAGAACTGGTTACCACAGGCGCTGTAACCAAGACTTCACAACGCACCTGGATCGATTGAAGAATCCATCTGCTGATGCTTCAGCCGCGCCATCAACATCACAGAGGCACCACTCTCCTCGCAGGCAGAAATCTGCAGATGCTGATCCTGACAAATTTCCACCAGATGAATGCATTTTCTGAGAAGAATGAAATCAAAGTGAATGGCAAGACTCAGAGGCCAACTCGCAGCTTTACAGTTTGGAAGGAGTCAGGATGGAAGAAAATCGAACCTATGGCAGAAGCTCTCGGAAACAGCCGTCTATACCGTAAAGTCAAGGTCATGGATCTCTTTGCAGCTGAGGCTCGCTACCATGACTTTTGTTACCACCGCTTCTTTTGTGACTACCACAATCATAAACAGAAGCTGGAGAAGAAGGATGAGTCTGACACGGAGCAAGCTCGGAAGAATGCTGCTCACAACGCAGCATACAATATTGTGAAGGAGCTGCTCAGCCTATCTTCGAGCGCCCCAAACTGTATGACGAGGGTCAAGGGTGGCTGAAGACAGAGGAGGGGGTGCTGGAGCCTGTGTGGTCAATTGGCCCTATCTTGCCCCCATCACTCGTTGACCTGTTGGACACTGATGACGCTGAAAATGATGAGGGCCAGCAAGAGTGCGAAGATGCTGAGCCGTATCCAGAGGAGGCTATGGAGATAGATGATGATGATCTTCTCATTGTAGCAAAGTCTAAGAGTCATCCTCAGCATCCATGTCACTTATAGTAGATAATACATATAAAATAATAAATATAAAAGGGCTCAGTTGTCTTTCTATGATGTCTGGTTCAGGAGTTATTATAGTCACAAATTATCATCACATGTACGGAGGTCAATGCGCTAAGTGTCCCTAATTGACACATCCTATGACCTTGAAGATGACCTTAACCCCATGACGTTGACCTCAAATTGTCTTGTTAGTTGGGATAATATGAAAAGTTTTTAAAGCAATAAGTAAGCTTCTATCACCATATCTATGGGAGGTGGGTCAAAAATAATGCATGTC